>CM074955.1:24195444-24212784 GCA_037577455.1 Pangasius macronema
GGAGAGAGTCAGAGGGAGAGAGTCGGAGGGAGAGAGTCAGAGGGAGAGAGTCAGAGGGAGAGAGTCAGAGGGAGAGAGCCTGATGTAACGAGTCCGGGGGAGAGAGTCAGAAGTAAAGAGTCGGGGGGAGAGAGTCAGAGGGAGAGAGTCAGAGGGAGAGAGTCTGAGGGAGAGAGTCAGAGGGAGAGAGTCAGAGGGAGAGAGCCTGATGTAACGAGTCGGGGGGAGAGAGTCAGAAGTAAAGAGTCGGGGGGAGAGAGTCAGAAGTAAAGAGTCGGAGGGAGAGAGTCAGCAGGAAAGAGTCAGAAGTAAAGAGTTGGAGGGAGAGAGTCAGCGGGAAAGAGTCGCAAGTAAAGAGTCGGAGGGAGAGAGTCAGAGGGAGAGAGTCAGAGAGAGAGAGTCGGACATAACGAGTCGGAGATAACAAGTCAGAGGGAGAGAGTCGGAAGTAAAGAGTCGAAAGTAAAGAGTCGGAGATAAAGAATCAGAGGGAGAGAGTCGGAGGGAGAGAGTCGGAGGGAGAGAGTCAGAGGGAGAGAGTCGGAGGGAGAGAGTCAGAGGGAGAGAGTCAGAGGGAGAGAGTCAGAGGGAGAGAGTCAGAGGGAGAGCCCAGCATGCAGTGGTCCCAGAGTGACAGTGCATCAGAGGTTTATATTAAATAAATCAGGAGTGGAGGATGGATGGAGAAGATTAGATGAATCAGGAGTGGAGGATGGATGGATGGAGAAGATTAGATGAATCAGGAGTGGAGGATGGATGGATGAAGAAGATTAGATGAATCAGGAGTGGAGGATGGATGGATGGAGAAGATTAGATGAATCAGGAGTGGAGGGAGGATGGATGGAGAAGATTAGATGAATCAGGAGTGGAGGGAGGATGGATGGAGAAGATTAGATGAATCAGAAGTGGAGGGAGGATGGATGGAGAAGATTAGATGAATCAGGAGTGGAGGATGGATGGATGGAGAAGATTAGATGAATCAGGAGTGGAGGATGGATGGATGGAGAAGATTAGATGAATCAGGAGTGGAGGATGGATGGATGAAGAAGATTAGATGAATCAGGAGTGGAGGATGGATGGATGGAGAAGATTAGATGAATCAGGAGTGGAGGGAGGATGGATGGAGAAGATTAGATGAATCAGGAGTGGAGGATGGATGGAGAAGATTAGATGAATCAGGAGTGGAGGATGGATGGAGAAGATTAGATGAATCAGAAGTGGAGGGAGGATAGATGGAGAAGCTGAAATGAATCAAAACTGGAGGATGAAGCTGGATGGATTGATGGAGAAGATGAAATGACTCAGGAGTGGAGGGAGGATGAGTGGAGAGATGGAGAAGGTGAAAGTGTGGTTTGAGAAGTGCGGCTGTATTTGTGCACAAACTGCATCATGGATGTGTTTACCAAGAGTGGTGCTAACAACAACAACAACAACAACAACAAGAAACATTAAGAAGAAGAAGCAGAAGAAGCTGTAGAAGAAGAAGTAGGATAAGCAGAAGAAGCTGTAGAAGAAGCAGAAGTAGGAGAAGAAGAAGAAGCAGAAGAAGCTGTAGAAGAAGAAGTAGGAGAAGCAGAAGAAGCAGAAGAAGCTGCAGAAGAAGAAGTAGGAGAAGCAGAAGAAGCTGTAGAAGCAGAAGCTGTAGAAGCAGGAGAAGCTGTAGAAGAAGAAGCAGAAGTAGGAGAAGAAGAAGAAGTAGGAGAAGAAGAAGCTGTAGAAGCAGAAGAATGAGACTTACTGTGCGCGCAGAGCCACAAAGTTGGGAGAAGCCCAGGCAGCAGCAGTGTAAGCTTCATGGTGGAGCAGCGCTCCTCTCTCTCTCTCTCCTTCTCTCCCTCTCTGTCTGTTTTCCCCGCGAGTTCAGCCCTATAAAGTTGTGCTACACACACGCGCGGCGCAGAAAGGCGTAAATCCTCTACACGGGAGCTGCAGCAGGCGCCCAGCTCATTCCGAGGCGCGGGGTTCGGTGTGCACGTCCCGCGGCGGAGTTCGGTGTGAGTGAGTGAGTGTGTGTGTGTGTGAGTGTGTGTGTGTGAGAGAGAGAGAGGGAGTAATGGACTCTGCTGTGGAGGTGAGCTCTGAACTGAACCAGCAGCCGAGAGAGGGGGAAAGTGCAGCAGCTGCAGCGCGAGCGCCGGACCGTACCAACTTCCTCTAACACGGCGGGGGGGTTCTTCTTCCCAAAGACTCAAATACCCGTTGTGTTTACTAAGCGCTGGCTTACATAACCTCGGCCACTTAGAGTAAATACACGTATAACCAAGCGCAGTTATAACTGAATGTGTACTAGGAAGTAATTCAATGTTAAACACATAATCAAATAATACGTCACACCCCTGTAGGAACTATGGTAGCGTCCATGGCGTAGAAAACTAAAATGCACATTATTATTAATAACTAAAATCTACTTTAGCAGTGAACAGGATGTCAAAGATGTGCCAGAATATAGTTTAGGGTAACTGTGTAGTAGTTGTTTTAGTCAAAATTGTTATAGAAAAGTGAAAGCTGAAATGTACTCCACTTTTCCTGAATGCTAACACTGGGAGCTGGTTCAGTGCCACTCCATCTCCACATAACACCAAGCTTCAGAAGTTTCAAGAAATAAAAGTTGTTCGTGAGCGGGGTGCGGTGGCTTGGTGGCGAGCACGGTTGCCTCGCACCTCAGTGCCTGGGGGTCCGAGTCCCACCTCCATCACTCCTTGCATGTTCTCCCTGTGCCTCGGGGGCTTCCTCTGGGTACTCTGGTTTCCTCCGCCAGTCCAAAGGTTGGATGGTACTCCATCCAGGGTGTCCCTCATCTTCTGCCCCGAGACCCTTGGGATAGGCTTCAGGCTCCGTGTGACCCTGTAGGATAAGTGGTACAGAAGCACAGACGACACTCATCTGAGGAGCGTTATGAAGTCTAGTAGATATAATGAAGGCTGAACCTTGGGACACATCTTGGGACAGACTCTCTGGAGCTGCACTGGACAAATGGATGGCTTTCTTTCAAAACATCTTCCATCTATTGGTGTTTTGATGTTGGTCCTAGAGGTGCTGCCTAACAAGTCGAGGTCACAGCAAGCCGAAGTGAGCCGACTTGTACATCCACATTACAGCTTCTCACTGCATGGTGCGCTTTCTCCTGACTGGAAGTTCTGCTGGATCTCCTGATTGAGATCACAGTCTCATCAAGGCCGAGTTGTGCCTTGGCTCTGGCAGCCAGATTCGGATGAGTTCATCGCCGTCACTGCCCGGCGGTGTGTGTGTGTGTGTGTGTGTGTGTGTGGGCCAGATGAAAGTGGAAACCTGGCTCTGGGCCATCACGCATTTGTTATCTGAGCTAAACGTACCAGCAATTAAACTTAGAAATATTACACATCTAAAAGATTTACCTGTGCAGCTTAAACACCGTAATGTAGCATCCGCTGGCACAGATAAGCGCGTGCTCCTCTGTCCTTTGTTTCACTTTATTGCTTTCAGGTTTTTTCAATAACATATTTGTTCTGTAGTATATGATTTTATGGTTTTATGATTTTATGCCCCTTACCTGAGTAATGTTTTATGATGCATTGTCTGTGCTTTACTGCATCGTGCCGTTTTTTGTTTTCAGTGCTTTGGACAGGCCGCTCTTAAAACATCTCCGTTTTTAATGATCGTCGTATTTATAAGAAAATCAGTTTTGAAGAACTCTCGGAATGAATGAGAAGCTTCAAAGGGACTGGTGGCTCTAATAAAAAACCAAAACTGTCTGACGCGTCCTTTAGTAAAGAATCGGATGGAATCAGTCGGCGCTAAGCAGGCCGTGTTCAGAACACCACGCAGGAGAGGCAGATAACAAAAGCCTGGCGTCGTCACAGACACAGTGACAAAGTAACACTGAGAGTCCCGGGTTATTTATGGAACA
Organism: Pangasius macronema; assembly: GCA_037577455.1. Lineage (NCBI taxonomy): Eukaryota > Metazoa > Chordata > Actinopteri > Siluriformes > Pangasiidae > Pangasius > Pangasius macronema. The sequence continues at coordinate 24,199,331 of CM074955.1, forward strand.
ATCAGATGACTGTGAGCTCTCCCCACACACACACACACACACACACACACACACACACACACACACACACACACACACACACACACACACACACACAGGCGTGACAGAATAAAGCAGTTTTGAGTGTAATTAGGAACAGAAGTTGTCTCAAAATCTGCTGCTTTGTATTACATTTTAAAGATTCCAAGGAGATAGCGGTTCATTTGAACGAGGAACGCAGTCTAGATTTAAAGATCAGTTTTAGAAGATTTAAGTTCATTTATAATGATCATTCCTATTAGCTCAGATGATTTATGAACGTTGTCTGAAGTACGTTACTACACGCATGGGAGAGCTGCATGGGACTCGAAGGAGAGAAACGGAAGAGGAGCCTCCTCTCTGTTTAATTTCTGTCTCTCCATCACGACTTGGAATCACACGAAGCTCAGGAAGGGCAGAAATAGAAAAGTGGTGATCTATATATGTAATTTCATTCTCACTCTGTGCAGTCGTATCTGCCTGTTGAAACGTTAATGGCGTCAGAGTGCAGTGTCTTCTGGGTAACTTGTTTTACTCACCTCTAGCATCCAGGGACCAACCACGGGGTAACATCAAGGAACGCAGCCCCTGTAAATGTGTTCATATGGATCGGATTCACTAGATAAGATGCACCTCAGAAAAGAAATACAAGTTTATTTGGTCATTAAGGCCTTTGCCCTGAGCTGCTATTAATCTTCTCAATGATCAGAGGAAATAATGCCACCTACAGAGTAAAGAGAGCGCCTATTAAAAGTTCCTATTAAATAGCTATTTAAGTCTTTATCTTGGTCTTTGTCTTTATCTTAGCCTTGGAAGATCCACATCAACAACCACATTAGTGTGTGGGTCTCTTTAATCTCCTTCAGGATTTAAATAGAAATGAGAACAGGATACAGCTGGCAATTGAGAGCTCTCCGGCGAGATACGGATTTAGAACAGGAAACAGGCGCGTAAATACAAAAACACTCGATATCACAAAGAATGAACATATTAGACTTTAATATAGAACTGAGTTTTTAATTAACCAGCCTCTGTTTCTCCTCAGCTCTGCCTTAAGCGGGACAAACTTCACTGAGAAGAGTGCAAGAAGGACACGTTTGGTTTTTTTCCTTTAATTTGTCACCTATCTGGCACCTGGATCTTCTCAGATCTTTAATCAAACACTGGGACGTTTTTCCCAGCAGTCAGAAACATTGCGGTACGCTTTCAAAACCCACCAACCTCTCGACTGCTAATTTGTTGTTGTGGTGAAGCGACATTTTTCGCATCGGAATGTGGGCCGTTTTGAACATTTCAAACCACCGTGGCCTCTGAAAGCTTCATCGCTCATGCTATTTCGAGCAGGCTGCGGCGACCAAGCGCAAAATCTGTCTGTTGTTCCACACAGAAGGTCAGAGCAGTTCCACTGCATCGCACAGGCAACGATAGCACGCTTTTCGTCTTTCGCCTTTGAGCAGACCTTCGCAGGGCGAGCTAGTTTAAATTAAAAAAAAATAAATACATATAAAGAGTCAATTCGTAGCATCCACACCATAGAGAACAATAGCACTAGACACGGTTGTGAGTAAAAATAGACAGAATGCTGTGAAGCAGAGGCTGGGTCTGATTTATCTGTAGCTCAGGCTGTAGAGTCGCAGTCGGCAGGTGTGTCAGGTGATTACACTCAGTGAAGATCCGCTCACTTTTCATCTGCGTTCAGATCAGTGTACTTAAGCCCGCTTGACTGACGCGTCCGTAACACGTCATCAGCAGCAGTTGCTTCTGGCTCTTGACACTTATTTATAAGACCTTGCATGAGCTTAAAAAGTTAAAACAATCGAATTCAGATCAGTCCTAATGTATAATCCTGGTTTTAAACGTAGTGTCCATTGACCCTGGAGCTCCAATGAAGCAAACTTCTGAACCAAACCTCCTTGCTATTCAGCCACATTTGAGGTAAAAGGCATTTTTTTCAGCCAAACTGTTCCTTCAAACCTAGCTCAGCTCCTCAGGTGCTCTGTGTACGGTCCTGTGCATGGCAGCGTGTGATCCGCAGGTCTCCACCCTGCACAAGACGAAAGGTGAAAAATTCTTCCATTTTTGTCCTTTGAGCCTGAAGGTAAAGCTCAGGTGACTCGCTGAGGATCTGATACCTTTCTTTCGTCAGTTTCTTTTCATATTGTGAAGTTCAAAGATGCCAGGTGTTGGATTCTCTCTCTCTCTCTCTCTCTCTCTCTCTCTCTCTCTCTGTGTGTGTGTGTGTGTGTGTGTGTGTGTGTGTACATTTTGTCAGGGTAAATGTAATTCTTGCACTTTCTCATGTCTCAGCTAGTTGCATATTAAGTAATTAAGTTATTTTACAAATATGAAGTGGTGCTGTAGTGACTTTAAAATGGTTACATAATGAGAAACGGTGGCAGATTTGGCTCCAGTGCGCCCGAGGGAACTATTCTAGTCCTGCCGCCCAACACGTGCCCTCAACGACACAACTCCATCCAAGAATGATTCATCTGGCTAGGCCTGTGTTTCAGAAAGCAGCGAGGCCTTAAATTACGTTTGGATGCTCGACTCATTCGGGAATAGAAGTGGACCGAGGTTATGAATTGAGCCTGAAAGAACAATGTTTTTTTTATACTGGCTGCTGTTTCTCTTGGTTAAAGGCCTGTTATTTTTTCCAGGATGGACCAGCAGTGGAGGTCTATGGACTGAAAAAAAAAGAAAAAAGAATGACACGACAAAACAACACAGCAACAAAGTTTTTAGGGTGATATTAACATGACCGGAGTGTGTCTTTAGCTCTTTAAGTTCATTTTTGGCTTTGCCTGTTTATCTGCATAGGCAAGTAGCGAGGGAATAAAGCTTGGCTACAGACAGAGATCCCTTTCTTTTCTGACATTTAACCGAATTGAAATATTGAATGTGTGGAGGAGGGAGACAGACACTCTGATAGCTAAAGTGGGCTCGTCGTACATCTGAAATCACTTTGTTATCGACACTATTGATTTTTCTAACTCAATTACCGCACAAGAAGGGACAAGCCGGATCTATGATGAGTGAATGGATTCAAATCGCTTTTAGGCAGCCGCTGCTTCGGTTTCATCCACCTGTAGTGTTCAGCAGCTTAGCACTCTTCTGTCCCATTACCCATTTCATACCAGTACTACTGTAACAGCACGCTACTGCTGTACACTGGGATCACCGTATACTGCGTATTGTAATATTATGCATATTACATACTGTATATTACATACTGTATATTACTAATATTACATACTGTATATTACAAACTGTATATTACTAATATTACTATACTGCATAACAAAATTATATTTCAGCATCATAAATTTTGTAGTGCTGTTATTGCATTTTGAATATGGTTTTTGCAGGAACATCTTTATGGCTTATCAGGACTCATACAGAGGTTCAGCCTTTTCGGGGGGGGGGGGGTTGCTTTGGCAACAAAGGACCTTCAGAGCAGAAAGAAAGAAGAGAGATAGAGGTCATGGTCTTGCAGAGAAGAGTCCACCCTTCATATTCAGCCATCATTGATTCAAAGATCAATACATGCGCCGGGTGTGTTGTCATCTCTGATTGATGTGGTTCTTCTTCTTTTCTCCTGCCTGGGTGTTACTTCACCAGCCTTTTAAACGAGCACTGAATTGCTGCGTTTATAGAAAGTCAAATGACAAGCCTCGGCACTAACAGCAGCCAATTATGGGGAATTTTCTGCTGTACTATACAGTTTTTTTTTTTTCATCAGAAACACAAAGCAACTCATCTAAAGCTTAAGAGCTACATAAATAGAGAGCCACTTTCCCTTAGTGCGCACACACACACACACACACACACACACACACGCACGCACACACATATACGCACTCCAAAATTGCATGCATTTTTCCACTGAATGGAATTTTCACAAAGACGCACATATATTGCAGTGTGTGTAAATACAGATTTTTTTTTTCCTCTGGGCCAAATGAAACGGCCGGTTCAGTGTAAGTGGTACTGCACTGCTTTTAAGCTCTTACAGATGATTGATGTGTAGCACGCACACACACACACACGCACTCCGCTTTTGAGGGTGGAGTTTTGCAGCTGTGTCAATATGCTACCATGCAATCAAAAAGATTTTCCCTTTTCAGTCCTACCATTGGCATCTTCACAAGGGGCCTCAGCTTTTGTGTGTGTATACAGTACATGGCGTATTTGCGCTTACCACGCCTAATGATCCCACGACGTCTCGTTGAGGTTCCTACCTTGTGCAGATTTACTGCGATAAAAGCGAGCCACAAAGACACTGATTGCTTTTGTGAAGAGTTTCCTCACTCAGATGAATCATGTCAAACATGAAAAGAGCAGAATCAAGACCCAGAACCAGGGCTGGTGACATGGGTGGGCTATGCTGCTTCACTACCCCAACCACCACACCAATCTTTTATTGCCATTTTTGTTATCCTTGAAGTATATCGGCTAGCACAACGTCACATGCATCTCAACTATAGTTGATGGTGTAACATTAGCAGCAGGACTGAAGGAAAATGGGCTTTGGTAGTCCTGCAAGTTAATGCACCTGCCAGTTCAGAGTCTGTTATAGTCCGTATAATCATGTGCGGCAGTGAGGATGCGGTCAAGCACCAGCTGTGAAAGTAGCGGAGAACTAGTAGGTATCCAGTGTTTGTCAACGCCTGGCTGTGATTTACGGCGGCCCATTCATGTGTGAGCTTTAGTTCCTCCTCAGTAGGCGGCCAGACACCAGAGAAAGACGGAGCTGACCTTACCTGGCCTGACCCGACTGAGCTGAAATTAAGCCGAGCAGCAGGAAGCTGCGATTGATGCTGTTTAGATTTGTTTTATTTCGTGTGTGTGTGTGTGTGTGTGTGTGTGTGTGTGTGTGTGCGCTTAGGACTGCTGAAGCGGCATTTAATAAAAAGAGGAATGGCCCCATTCTCTGCCTCCTTTGCCCTGATTCCCCTCCCCATCCCCTGGGGTTATCACAGCACAGTTGATAAGGGCTGGTGGACATGGAGTGTTTTGGAAGTTTTTTTTTTTTTTTTGAAACTATATATGGTTTAGGTCATGCCCACTTCTGGTTCGAATCCGAATCCGGATGCAGATATGAACATTTGTAGCACAAAACAGAACCAAATACAGATAACGGCATTGTACTGGTAGTCAATTTAAAAAAAAGCTAATTTCTCAATACAATTTTACTTTGATGATTCACGCGCAGATATTCTGTTACAAATGGCAACCCACCCAGCCTCCAACCCACCCAGCCTCCAACCCTCCCAGCCTCCAACCCACCCAGCCTCCAACCCACCCAGCCTCCAACCCTCCCAGCGCATTTTATTTGGCGCTGACTCAGCAGCTAAAACATACACGTCAAATAAATAGTTTCAGAAATCTGTGTTTTCCCTTGAACCAGTATTCTTGGGTAACATGTTCCTGTCAGATCACCCTGTAGCAATAAGTCTGAAATCTCCCTATTTCGTATGTAAATGCTCCACTTGTCCATTTCTTTGGGGATGATAACCAGAGGAAGGACTAACATTAATATTCAGCTGCTGGAAGAACTCTTCCCGGACATGTGACGTGAAATTGACGTGAATTGGACCCCTCTGTCAGCGTCACGGCTACCGTAACACCTAAAGACCTGTTTTCTGCAGTTTCCATGGCTGTGGGTAATTTTTTTGGAGAAGCATCAGCAGACATGCCTTTTGAAAGCCGGTCAATGAGATAAATCTTGGGAGATCATTTCCTTTGGCTGGGTTACGCTTCCTACAATAAAAAAAGTTCATGGGTACAGGATTAAGAGGAGTATCTTGATGTTCAACCATTCCCAATGCTGTTCTCCATGGTGTCTACCTCTACTACAAATGACAGTGAGAGGTCAGGATGGAAGAACAGATCTTTGAGGGTTAGAAAAGTCTCAGAAGCAGCTTCATTTCCATCTGAGACTTTTAGGTTTACCATTTAAGAGAGCCATAAGTGGAGCAGCTATGGAGCAACCGCCTACAGAAATGAGTGAAACCTGTTGCAATTTTTCAACATTTCAGAGTTGAGGCTACAAAGTCACTGGCTGGACTTGGGACTGGTCCATCTTATACCATATACAGACTCTCTCGATTGGCTAGACTGACAGGAGAGAGAGTAATACCATCCTTCCAACACCGAGATCTAATTACGCTATCGTGGATTCCTGGCCACGGACGGCTGCGGCATTGAAGAGATTTGAACAAAGTTATTTCAACAGTCTTTACAAACTGGAAAATGGATTCTATGTTTTCTAGCTTTGGCCTGTTTCTACACAACCTTCACAATTGATGTACTTAGATGATTTTTATTTATTTAAAAGGTCTTTTAGTCTTGCAGTGTAGTATATTCTTACACTACATGTGTCACGTACTGTATGTTCTTATGGGATGCACACTGGTGTTACGTAACTGTACATACAATCACAGGAAGGTATTTTATATGGCAGGATTGCATTCTTGGTACACTCGTAATGATATGTATGTCTATTTCTTCAACTCAAACGCAAGTCTAAATAAAACACGGTGACACAGTAAAAGCCTTAAATTGAAGTAATGAGAGCATTCTTGGCTCTAAGTCATGTCTCTCACTCTTCAGTACTTAGACTGACAGCCTCAGTGTTATTCTCTAAATGTCCCACTTTTCTGGCTCCGGTTCTGTCATGGTGAGATAACACACCAAACACAGCTGGTTTCCGGTGTGTCAATAAAACCCATTTTATGCCTAATTTTCTCCATTAGAGACAGAGACGCTAACTGTTATGTTGAAAACCGCACGAGTGAACACATTAGTTACAGTTGGTGCGTAATTAACAACACCAACAGCGAGCCACAATTGGTGACAATGAAACATAACGTACATGATTGTCACAACCTATTTACTGCACACTTCCTTTAATAGAGAGATAATTGGCATGTGATTGGACATGACTGCCTATCTTCTATATGCAATTTCTTTTTTTAAATAAATACAACCGAAAATACAACCATGTTACATCCAATTTTATTTTTGCATCTCATTCTGTACTCCATATGCACTAGAGTGTGAAATTGCACTGGGTCTTTTGGCTGTATTCATTGACAGGTTTAATTAAAGAAAAATCATTAAATAGAGAAAAGGGAGGACAACAGAAGAGAAGGGCATCTATTATTTCTGAGCAGGATGACTGTATTGTTTGGAATAATGGTACTTTTTTATAATGGTACTTCATTAATCATTAATGATAAATTTAAGATAATTGGTAGTATAAACGTTGGCATTTGCTTTATAAACCAGTTTGCTCCACATTTTTTATCAGTGTACATTTATAATTTTGTTTTTATAAAGCTGCTCTTTCACAGCATTTGGTCTTTTTGTTTGATCTGATCTGATGACCTTTTGTCCATTTTCTCATTTCTGCCTCCGCATCTCTATATTAGCCTTTGACCTTCTGTCTGGTTTTTGACTCCTTTTGTGGATTTTAGACTATGTGCACTGAATTCTTGTAGGGACCAAGGTCACTCCTTTTGCCAATGGTCACAGAAACACCGAGAATATGTAACGATACATTACTATGCTTTGTGTTTGCCCTTGCACCTTGATCACAGAAATAGCACCAAACGATATTTCCTGTGAATGTAGCACATGCGGGATTACTGGATGTGAATAATCAGGTGTCAGTTGTTAACCCTGTCAAATAGCTACAGTATATGGCAAAAAGTATGTGGACCCCTGTCCATCACACTCATATGTGGTTCTTCTTCAAACCGTTGCCACAAAGTTAGAAGCTCATGGAACTGGAGCTAAGAGGCCCAAACCTGCTCCAGCATGACGACGCCCCTGTGCACAAAGCGAGCTCCATGAAGACATGGTNGAACACCGACTGAACCCCAGACCTCCTCACCAACATCAGCGCCTGACCTCACTAACGCTCCTGTAGCTGAATGAACAAACAGGGGAGCAACCATGAGCTGCCTGTCATGATTGGTGGGTATCAGTTAGTTTAGGGGATGGGAAAACCTGGGAAAAGCATGGAGAGATTTTTCCTTCCTATCATTAAACACATTACTTGTCGCTGTAGTGTTGTTATTGTTAGTTGTCTGTCTACAGTTGTGTTACTCTGGCCACACATTAATAATAAAGTAAATAGCCCTTCCTTTGTAAGTCTAAACTTGTCTCCATTTGTGGTGTACCCACTTTATGGAGAGGATGCTATTCTTTGGGGAATTGTTGTGTCTGTTCTTCCATTCTTCTGGTTAGTGAGGGATAATTAATTAATTAATCAATCAATTAATTAATTACTTTTACTAAATTGCCAGTAGTGCTTCTTCTGACACATATAAAGGCTTTTCAGACTGGTGCGGCTGCATTAATACCAGACAGCCATAAGTGTTGGAGATGAGTTCTAACAGCCTTAAACAGCTCACAAATAACCTGATTAGCTAGTATAACTGGGATTCAAATCCATTTTGAGGGAGATTTGTTGCTTGACAACTGTAAATTGTGTCTCAATGTCAGTCTTAAACTAATATGAAGCACATGGATTCTGTAATGTGGGGTATGTGTAATCTAATCTTAACCTCTCTGCGGCTCTGGTTTCAAAACGCTTGACCTTTATAACTCAACATCCTGTACTGTGGGAGAATGCCAGCTGTCTCACATGAAACCTAAATGTCATGCATAAAAGACCAATAACCAATAAGCTGAGTCTGAATTTCATCAAAAGTTACAGAAGAAGTCACAATCATTTTATTTTTGGCCGTTTTTTTTTTTTTTTTTTTTTTTACCTAGAGGATAACCTGACATTGGGTGGTGTAGTGGTTTCATGGCTGAAGGATGGCCTTCAGAAAAATCAATAATATCTGTCTGATTCTGAATTTTTGATCTGGTTTTATGTGTGGTCTCTCATCCAGACACACTGTATCATCATGGATAGGATCATCACCTCAAGCTGACTTGCAGCAGGACTGAGATACTAGATATTTCCTAGAACTTGATTTGATCTTGTTGTTTCAAAAACATTTCAAAAACAACAATTTCTGCTGCATGTGGACTGGGATTAAGGCAATTATAGATTACAAAAGCAACAACACCTTACACTCCAACATGGGTGCGTCTCTCCCCAGTGTGCTGAAGCAGTTCTTTGCCCACTTTGACAACCAACAGCAAGCCACCCATGCTGCGCCACCTGAGAACAGATAACCACTTGTTCTTCATTGCCACCAGGTGAGGTCCAACCTGCGCACATTTGACATCACAAAGCAGCTGGTCCAGCCGTATGATGTATTTACCAACATATTCAACCTCTCCAGTGCTATGCTGGAATGACTACTGCCTATCATGATGTGCTTTGAGAGACTGGTAATGATGCAGATCAAAACCATCATCCCCCCGATCTCAACCAGCACCAGTTTGCATACAGAGCAAACAGATCTATGGAGGACATGTCTTTAGTACACTTCAGATGTGAGGATCTTATTTGTTGATTTCAGTTCTGCTTTCAATACAATAGTTCCCCACAAACTGTTCAACAGTCTCCGAAGGGTTGGCCTGGAAACCCCACACTGCTTGTGGATTATGTACTTCTTTACCAACAAGCCCCAGAACATGAGTATTGGAGACTGTATATTATCCACCCTCATCCTGAGTGCCACAAAGGTGTGTCCTCAGCCCTCTCCTCTTCTCCCAGTTTATAATAGTCAGGTTTGCGATGGTCAGGTTTGCAGTTGACACCACTGTGTGGGTTAGGGTTAGGCTCAGTGGGTCATTGAGAATGTACTCTCTGGTCCATCTACGCCAGCCAACTACAAAAGAAATCTTGTAGCATCTTTGGAGATTTGTCCCACCAAAGTCACCAGCTGTTTGTCCTCTACCATCCGGCAAGTAGTACAGGACAATCTATGCAGGGACAGTTTCTTTTCAAGAGTTGTAACCTCCCTTACCCCCACCCATTCCCCTAATGGCCGCTAAACACAAACACAAGGACCCTGCAACCACCTCAAAACCCCCTCACCCCGAATGCTGCTAACGCCAGATAGCACCTTACAAACAGTTCAATACAGACTGAACAATTCCTGATGATACACACGGATTTGTGCAGTATCTCCTAATTGATCTCACACAGTGTTTGAAGTTTTACTTCTGTTTCACTTTTTTATATTTTTATGTTTTATGTTTATATTTTTATACTGCACATTTTATATTGTACATTATACCAGTCACTTTAGTCCACCTTGTTTATTGTCTTGTATGGTTATATTACATGGTTATTTTGTTTTATGTTCATACTGTGCTCGTACTGTTGAAAGCTCTTCACGGATTGTTGCCAATTGAAATTTCCTTGTACATAGTACAATGACAATAAATCTTCTTATTTTATCTTATCATATCTTATCTAATTTGTTTCCTCTGAGATCTCCCTTATCACTCTTTCCAAAAATGCATGAAACCTTGGCATGGTGTTGGATGGATTTTAAATCTGTAAAAATTGTTTACAGACCTGTGTTGGTCAAGCAGGTTTGACCATCACTCACCAAGAAAGCGCTTAGATGCCTGTTCAATCCTTCAACATCTAGAGACTTGACTGCTGCCACACTCACATGCTATCAAGTCTTTTCAATCAATCCAGAATTGAATTGCCACGGCCGTGCTTGTCTTCAATTTTCTTAAGCTCAGAAGGCTGACAACCTCTGCAGGTGGGATGGGGTAGGGGGTTGCTGTTACAGTCATGTTAATAATTCTGACAGTATGCTCTCATAAAACTTTGGATAAAGACTTTTGTAAGTGGCAATTGGTTGAATGTCTGACATTTATATTTAGTTGTTAACAGAAAGCTCTCCTCATGTGGCATGTGAATTATACCCCGAGTCTGAGACAATGTGCTCCGGGATTCTGTAATACCTGAAGGTTTCTTTCAACATAACTTCTGTTGTCTCTAAGGCAGTAGGGACTTGTGGCATATGCATTAGGCAGCAAGTCTAATGGTGGTGAAACCTCGTGAAACTGGAAGGAACTGGATCCTTGGTGAACTGTGAAGTGAATCCAGGGGCTTTAGAGGGCAGATGACAGGAGGTTCTGACCTGTGATGTGCTGATTACTGCACATTCTTGGATGTATCTCGTGACGTCATTGTTCTTTATTATTTTTCAATGGATGGGGCAAGTCTGCAATTGTGCAGAAGGACAAGGTATCCTTCAAAGATGCTTGAGTGTGTCTATATGTAAAGAGTGAACATGAAAGAGGGCCTATTCAGAATGTCATGGTTTGGACTTCATGGGGTACCTTTTTTGGGGGGTATTTCCAAACCACTGTGGAAGGATTGCTCCAATTTTTCTCTTTGAAGTGTCCACTTCCATTATGAACACTAATGAATGATCAGGATGTCAGAGGACAGGGCCCTGCTGAATATTCTGCATTTGGAAGGCCTGAGGTGCTGCCTCATTGCCCTTGACAAATGATGTGATAGGAGCAACTACTGAACTGTAGCCCTTAATAAGAGTGAAAGAATGTACACCATTCAAATGTTTATCACTTTTACCTTGATGTTAAAGTGGTGCTACATCATCAAGACACATTTGAAACTATAGATCGTTCAAAGAGCTAGCCTGTTCTGCATGTTTTTAAATCCAGAATGTATCTAAATCTCAGATAAAAAAGGTTCTGTCCTTTAGAGAAGATGTGAGAAAAACATGGAGGACAAGAAAATTCGACTCACTGTGAATTCAACCTCAACTCATTCCAGGGCTATTTTATGTTGAATAATAAGCAAATAATTAGGTGCTGCTCTATTATAAGGAATAATTTGTGTCTTTGCTACGACACATGATTGAGGTAATCGTATTGGATGTGCTTTGAAAAGGTTAATGTAAACTGGGTCAAAGTTGCATTTGAGTGAACTTTCAGCACAGCTTGTCAAATCCTAGCTATGGGAAACAAAGGCTCTGACAGGGCAGAGTTGTTTTGCACCACTGATCATCTGTAGATGGCCTAAATCTCCAATAAAAAAATCTGGAAGCCCAAAAACTTGTGCAGTGAGCAAAGAGTCAAACACAGCATGAGCGATAAAAAGAATAACAAGACTCCCATAATTATAATGATGGGAAAGATTTCACAATAAATGCATGTTTCTTTCTTCATGCATATTCTTTGCATGTCTGTATACAAGAGAGTCAGGAAGTTGGAATTCTGGAGATCACACCTCTGCTAGAGGGGAGGCGAGCTTTTTAAAATGGTATTTAGATGATTAAGTCCAAATTGACCTTATATGGACAGTTTGAAAATTTGATGTTAAAATATCATAACTGTTGAATGAAAATAATGCGACACGTCTCTTACAGCACACTCTTATGGAAAACATTTGGCCTCATTCCCTTCCAGACGCATTTGATCAAAGGTATGCAAATTCTAAACTATTTCAGGGTATGCATTTCTATGCGGTATTTGTTGGCAAGCTCAGTTAAAGAGGAATTAAGGAAAGAGATTGCAGACAACAGTTCAGGATGATATCTGTTATTTCTGGTTATTTCTGAGAACGATAGGTTCATTGCTTTGTAGTCATTGCAGTGTTATGTTTATCCTACCCATGAGATAAGGATAGCTCTTAGGAGGCCCAAACAGTTTAGTATTTAAATGTCATTCCTTCTTTAAATGTGACTTCTCTCTGATGGAAAGCATTTATGGAAACCATTTGGTCTCATTTCCTGCTAGTGTTCCAACAAAAGCATGCATATTAAAGACAAAACCAGTTCTATTCATGAAGATGCTTCTCTGGTTAGTACCAAATATCCCATCTCTTTAAGACTATAGCAGAACCGTAGTCTTACAGGAAGGGTATGGCAACAGAAACAGTTAAAAAAAGAAAGAAAGAAAGAAAAAGAAATCAGTGGGCATAGAATATTCTAATAATAAAAGTGATGTGTTTCTCTGAGGTCATTATATAAATACAATAATCAATTAATCATTTAATTTGGAACCCAGAGATCAGGTCTATGTAGACTACAGATGTCTGTAGAAGTAGCCTGCTCACTTATTGCAGCAAGAGTTAAATAAAATATATTTGTTTGCCCTATTGTCCATGATTTAGATTTTTCACCATTGAGTACAATATGGTGCTGTCCTTTGTTGGTACCTATATTTTAGGAATAGACTGTCGCATCCACATGCAGATAATCTCACATGAACTGAATATATATATATGATAGAAATTCAATAATAAAATCCAAATAAAAAACATAGTTGAACAAGGCAGTGAGTGAATAATGCATGAAAGTTAATGTTTAAATTTAGAAAATGTGCTGATTCTGGAATTAATTCCATGCAATAGCCTCCAAAAACACAATAAACGTGGGTAATTTTGACAATTTCCATTTGACTAAACTGATTTTTCGATTTTAAAATTGTGTCTGTGTCATGCTGAGCAGAAGATTATTCCATTCAGCGTTATC
>CM074955.1:24222118-24233641 GCA_037577455.1 Pangasius macronema
CTCTAGCTCTGACTCCTGCCTCTTCCTCAGTGACACTGTCTCTAAACCATACAGCATGGCCGCTCTCACCACTGTCTTGTATTTATTTATTTACTGATCAGCCTCAATTTAAATCAGTTATCTTTCTACAGTGCTCCTTAAATCCTTTCTGACAGTGAACAGTCCCTAATCGACAGCCATTAGAGGTACTCATGTGATTTGAGACGAAACCCAACCGCCATTTCAGTGGTCAGACAGTCCGACAGTGTGTGCTGTAGGACTGTTTCAGGAAGCAGAAGCTCCCCGACGAGCTGTCCTGACAGAGTTGCTGATTCAGTGTTACGCCCGACTGATTTCTCCCCACCACTGATTGCTCCTCTCCTGTGAGTCCCTGCTGAGCTTTAATCAAATTCCTCCTCAGCACCTGTGTGTATCTGTACACGAACAGCTGCTCGTAGCGAAAAAACTCCACGAATAAAGAGCGATCTCTCGTCTTCAAGTGGCTGTTGTGACATAAATCAAAATTAAATTGACTTCCTCTGAACCTCCGGATAGATTTTCACAGTACGTCTGGGCCATTTCGGAAAAAACGGATATAAGCTGTGCTTCAGAAGCTGAGGACTTTTATCTGAACTCTCCTGATTCCTTCAGAGAGAGAGAGAGAGAGAGAGAGAGAGAGAGAGAGAGAGAGAGAGAGAGAGACATTCAAACTGAACCGTAACACAATTAAATGATGTAAATAAAAAAGGAATCAGCATGTTGGAGGTCTTCTGCAGATAAATGTATGAAGTTGCATTAGAAATTTCTTATTTATTTCTCAGTGTGGATTTTAAGTTTAAGGTCTACAGCTCATCTCCACATTTCAAACAGAATTCATATGCAGCGAATAGAAAAAAATATGACGCCGCTTCTTCTTGGCACACACACACACACACACACACACACACACACACACACACACACACACACAGGCACATGCTCGCCTTGGCTACTGAGACAACTCAGACCATGAAATTGCTTGTATTCATAAACAAGCCAGACCCACTCATCTGAACACACACACACACACACACACACACACACACACACACACACACACACACACAACCTTATAAAGTTCATTATCTGCGCATACAAAGTGCTCAACAAATTCCCCGTTGCTCATTTTTTGGCTCAGTGGTTGGAAACTGTGTGACTGGAACACCGGAATCGGCGTCTAACTCCATTTCCCAAAGTGCCTCACAGCCTACAAACGAATATCTAAACACAAGCTCTATTATATTATACACACGCACACTGTTGGCTGTTGTCTTAGTGGTGTGCGGAATCTAGCGACTCAAGACTCTGAGAGGAAGTGATGCACCTCTTACTGTTATACTGTGTGGAATTGCATCATCAGGTGAAAACCTTGCGTGTGTGTGTGTGTGCGTGTGTGTGTGTGTGTGTGTGTGTGTGTGTGTGTGTGTGTGTGTGATTGTGGCTCTGTCTGTCTCAAGCATAATGTACACACAATTATCCATCCATACTCCCCCCAATACACACACACACACACACACACACGATCACTTCCTCTGAAAATATGTCAGGTGACGTCTGAATGGAACATAGAAACATCTCGGACCTGAGAGTCGAGTGTCTGAAGGTTCGCACTGGAGCCGTGGTCCGATTAAAGGCTTTCCATGACTCCTTTAACTTTTTGGCTAATTTGCTTCACGTGTATTCATGTCATCTCGCTCGCTGGAGACGGAGAGGCTATCAGATATCAAAAATGACATAATTAATAGAACTAGCACTAGCAAGAAGTTCCAGGGCAGGAAGAAACAAGCGGAAGAGCTAGCGTTACGTCGCGGTCCCGTTCGCTCAGTGCTCATCACCTCATAACTCCTGCGCTAGCCTGTAATGCTCTTCTACCTCTATCTGCTTTTCCAGCTGTTCTGCTGCGTATTGCTTCTAGCCTTTTCATTATGCCGGCATCATTTTACACAACATCATAAAACCTCACATTTCTCATGGCCACAAAATTGCTTAATTTGGCCCTGACTGGAGCTACAAGGCAAACGAAGCTATCAGGTATTTGAGCTTACAGCTGGCAGTTTAACACCGAACAGTCTCTATAATGTCTCACAGGACGTGACATGGAAAGAAACAGAGGATGAATTACAGCTTCCAGGTGTGTAGCTAGCTAATTAGCACGCAAAAGCTCCAAGAACAATGTAGCTAGCTAGCTTTAGCGTTTAATCTGACATGAAGCGCTCATGCTAATGTACAGTCTGTTACAGCATTCTTATGAAGTCTGTACTGGAACTGATACAGTTATTATTATTTTATGTAAAGATCTTACTTTTCATTTAGGACTGCCCTTCAGAAGCTACATAACATATTTACATGTTTCCCAGAAGACAAAAATAATAACAATGTACACCGATCATCCTGTTCAAAAGTTTACACCCCCCGTAATGTATCGTGTTGCTTTGTTGAGCATCAGTGAATGTTTTCACCTCTTTTAATAGTTGTGTTGAGTCCCTTAGTCATCCTGAGTGTGAAAAGACGGATCTCAAAGTCATATAGCTGTTGGAAGCATGCAGAAGATGCTGGAAAAGCAACTGTAATGTTACTCTTTGGGCCTAACCCAAGTCCGATGGTAACTGATTCCAGTTTCAAGATGGCTGTGGAATCTATACAGTGTGAGTAACTACATGAATATGTTTAAGATATTGAAAACTTCAACAAAGCCGTCTGAGGTGAGTGTGTGATGATTTAGCACAATTGTAAGCCTAAAACATTTCTTTATTTGTTAGCTATCTTACCTTCCTATCTTTGTACCTTTGGCTCATCCTCGGTTCTATTGAATGACTTGAAATTTTAAATCTCTGAGTACGGAAACACATCGATGACGTCATAACACAAAATGACCTATGTCTAGTAGTTTGTCAATATCACGCAGATATTATAATATCTTTTCTGCTTTTGCAGTAGATTTGGGAAAAAATCAAATGTAATAGAGTATGCCATTCAAGTAGTTTAATAATAATTCAAAGTAATAATTTAAAGAAGAAGAAGACAAAGGAAACTATGAATATGTAATCGAGTAAAACACTGAGAAGGTCACTGAAGATACACATGCACTCCAAACACACACACACACACACACACACACACACACACACACACACACACACCACCACTCTACCCTCAGTACACACATTCTGTCTCCTCAGGCTGTCAGTGTGTGTTTAAATTGAACATATGCTGATTATTCAGCAGTTCGGAATTGGTAAAGCTGTCAGGCTGTCAGTGTGTTCCCAATGCCTGAGGACACACACACACACACACACACACACACACACACACACACACACACACACACACACACGAACGCAGACAGGGACAGAGAAAGAGAATTAAAACTAAAACATAGCAGAAACATTGCAATATTGAAGACGGTATGTTAATGCTGTGTTAAAGATGAAGTGAACAGAGGCTCGGATGGAGGGATAGAGTCCCACTCACACAGCAGGCTAACCCAGTGTGAAGAGGACATCATTAAACAGATCAAAGAGGACATCATTAAATAGAGTTTATACCACAGCATGGTTGAATCTCCGAGTCTGATTTCTGTACGGCTCAGACTGTAGCTCTGGCTGTAACATGAATGACAGGTTTATATTAATGCGCTCGTTCTAATACGTTATCGTTTCTATAGCAACAGCTCGTCCTCATTCACAGGGACGGGTGCAACGGACGCTCCACATATTCTCAGACTAATAATAAACAGATTTCTTTTTTTTAAAATGCATCTTATACATTATACATTTAACAAAGTAAAAAGTATAATCAGTGATTATGGTGGTGACTTTTTTTTCAGTTAACATTTATGGAAGGAGTCTCCAGTGTCAGCGCTTGTGTAACAGTTTGCAAAGTTTCCCAGGAGTTTTTGCTTTCCGGTTTCTCTGTGAAAATGATAAGCTGCATTTATTTATTTATTTATTTTTTGAGAGAGAGAGAGAAAGAGAGAGAGAGAGAGAGAGAGAGAGAGAGAGAGAGAGAGAGAGAGAGAGGCTGGTGAATGGATGACGGTTTATCGCAGCTATAACGTAAATGAGAACAGGAACTAACTCATTAAATCTAACTGTAAACCATTAAAATGCACAATGTGTCATTCTGTAATAAATGAAACACTAAGTGCTGGAAACTCGCTGTGGTCTAAGCAGAATAACACACTCCAGACACATGTATAATGCACTTCAGGGCTGTAACGGCACTTTCGCTTATCGCCGTGTGTCGTTCCTGACATCACACCGCAGTGACCGTGGGCAGTAATACAGTTAGAATAATAAAGGATCACGTTTAATCTTCAGGATTTTATCAGAACAATACAGAGATAAGAGATAAGAGTGTTCCTCTCATATGACAAACATTTATGATTAATGAATGATTAATTAATGATTAGTGAATGATTAGTGAATGATTAATGAATGATTAATGAATGATTAATTAATGATTAGTGAATGATTAATGAATGATTAGTGAATGATTAATTAATGATTAATTAATGACAATTGCAAACTGTTTCTATTTATTTTCATATTATGGAACATCTGCTCCTGCTGGTTTCTTGGTAACATGACAACCTACATTTCTGCATGTTGTTTTTTTCCGTTTATAGCTATAACAGGAAGCAGGTCCTGTTTCAGAAAACTTACTGGCTGCTTTTGATGCCAAGACACTGAAACAGCTAATGAGAGATTTACCACATTCGCCACACAGCGCAGTGGAGTAACAGCGTGCTTCTACATAAATCCTGTACATTGACGGCCTTAATTTATAGACAGTATAGACCTTATGAAAAGTGTAAAAAAATCAATAAAAGCGTGCAGAGATGCTTTCTGTATGATATTACATAACATTTTGAACCTTTGCTTTGGAAAAAAAGGTTATAATTAATTAAATTTATGAGAGGAGCGCTCCATGTAGTCGCTCTCTCTATATATATAAATCCATATGCTAGTCACTCTATCTATAGAAACCACGCTGCACACTAGAGGACATTACTGACTGTCTGTGGTGTCATTTGGCCAAAAACAAAAAGCTTTTAACATCAAAAGATGCACTTTTGGCAGACTTCCTCACTCTGAAATCTTATCTGTTTAGCAGGCAGGGTGATACAGTTAGGATATCAAACAGGACAATAGCTATTACAGATTAGCAGTAAATTCGTGGTCTTATCTTTTCTCCAGATAGGGAAAGAGGATTACAGAAGCATCCTAATTTGCTAGAATCTCTTCAAAAGTGTCCTGAATAACCCCAGCGGTTTCTTAACTTTTTTCTTAACTGTAGTTTACTTTCTACTCGTAACTGCTTCATCACTTGAGACCTAATGTTAGCCTTGCTCAATAGCCAACTGTGTAGCATGCCATTTTTCTTACTAGCATCAACTCGTGTAATGGTGTTACATGGATTAATATGTTTCTTGTTGAACATCCCGTTTGAGATTTAGTCCCCCTTTGCTGTTACAGTAATTGTAGGATATATAACGAGCATCTAAGATCTCATTAGGGAATGCTAGAGGATCTGTCTTGTTCCAAAATTGTCTGCCAGCTGGTGGCCTGAATGATCTTAGATTATCTGTGTGCAATTATGTTTCTAGCTTAATGACTTTTATATTTGAATAATTATTCTGTAAATGGTACACCCTGGTAACACAACGCATCATCATAATAATGCACTAGGATGGCAGCAATTTGTTAAACAGTGCCATGGCAGAATACTTTCTTCTAACTATTGTTTCCTGTATCTGTGGTTACTGACACAGAGCAGGTTGGTAGAAAAAAGTAGTGCTGCCATAGTAACTAAGCAGGGCTCGAGATTAGCAGCCATTATGGAACTGCAGTTGATGGCTTGTTAGATGTTTCATGTTAAACCCTCAGGATAGAAAACAGCAGGAGTGAGACTTTGCAATAACTGAAAGAAAAAGTCCAAAAGTGTGTGTGTGTGTGATTGTGAACAGGTGAAGCTGATCAAAAGTCCAGTGATCGTGCACGGGTTATGAATCATTTGATGGTTCATGTGATGCAGTGGATGGTACTGTGCCACTGCGGGTAGCTTTGCTCCCTGATTGGTCCAGGGTCCTGGGTTCAATCCTGAGCTCAGGTTACTGAGATAGCTAGCAATGTTAGATTGCCCCTAGGTGTGAGAGTGTGTGTGTGTGTGTGTGTGTGTGTGTGTGTGGTGCCCTTTGATGGATTGGTGTCCCATCTGGGATGAGTTCCCACCTTGCGCCCAGTGTTCCCTGGATGGGGTATCGATCCACCTTATTGAGTTCATGGAGCACAGACTGGCGAATGCAGGTTTGAGTTTTATTGAGTGATCAAGGCAGATAAACCAGAACGAACAGTTGAGAATCATTAAAGCATCAACAGACATAAGGTCAGGCGATCGGCAGACAGGCAAATACCAAGCGAGACTTGAAGGGGAAACAACTAGACAGACTAAAAATGGTTATGGGTGTGTGGGAGATTCGAGGGAATGATGTGGGAGACTGTAAACAGGTGCTATTGCATTAGTGATTGGAAGTCTGATGCCTTGGAATGAGGATAGATGTGCAGAGAGTCTTGTGACTGGTTGTCAGCTGACATGGATTTGGTAGAGGAATCTGGGTATTGCTTCATTTGTGAGTGTTTCAGAGTGGTGTCAAGAAGTTCTAATCAATAAATAAGAGAAGAATGGACACATTTACTACCACGAGCTAAATATGACCAGAATTCCATTCAACACTCGGCTTTAATGTTAGTGTGGTTTTGTAAAAGTGAAAGAGTTTAAGAGGAAGCACAAAGATGCTTTTAATAATTGCTCCCATTACATTCTTTTCTGAAAACCTCTAATACTACAACACTGGAATCTGAGAATTCTTTATGGTGTTGGAGTGTCTGCATTGGGACTGGGGAGCTTTGAAGGTGAGATAGAATAGTCCTCACTTCCTCCTCTGAGTCAACTATAAAAGGCCAGTTCAGGTCAGGATGTTTTAGAATGGGGGCACAGTGAACTCATCTAGATGCAAATACCAGGAAATGAAAGCTGAAATTCTGATCAATCAGCTCATATTCATCTTTTGATCTCAAACTCAAATGTGTAGCAAAGGCAAAAGTACTGGTCTTGCTGTTGCAACACTTTCCGAGGGGACTGTATCTCTATTGATGACATGTGCCAAGAAGGACACTCAGGACACTTGGAATTCATGTTTTCCCCTTTGATGAACAGGCTTGGAGTCTTTTGCAAGACTTGCTATCAGGATATAGGCAAATTTACCCAGAGTGCCCTGGTGGACATCATTTTTAAATGCCTGGTATGCTGAGAGGGAATTGACCAAGCTGTATGGCATCACCAATTATTCATAGCTGTTCTAAGGCTGAGGTCACAAGGAGCAGTAGATAACTTGACTGCAATTTGGTTAAGGCCCCAATAATCATTACAGGGTATAAGACCTCCGTTTCTTTTGAGCCAAGAAGAATTATACAAATGCCTGGCCTGATGTATCCAGTGCATCTGATATGTACTCGTCCATGGCTTTGCTCTCAGTGGGGGTCAAGGGATAAATAAATTACCTTGGAGGGGTAGTATTAAAGAGTAGCTCAGTGGTGCAGTATGTGAGCTTTGGCTTTACTGAGTACCTCCTAAAATTCCTCATAAAAGGCTGGGGCATTAACTAACACCTACATCATGATGCTTTTGACAGATATGAAGGCAGTGGTTATTACGGAGCGTGAAATACATGTGCCATGGCAATGAGATGCCCAGGTTGTGATTTCTTGTGCAGACCAGGAGAATTGTGTGTTTGTTGCCATGACAACCCTAATATAATGGTAATAGAAGGGTTGTTAGGACGTAAGTCACTTGTGTCTATGTGTATGACTGATGACTCCTTTGCCAACTGGTGTACCATCCACAGCTAGGACATGGACTGGATTCTTCAAGAGTTGCATGGGAATCTTGAGCTGATGAGCATTGTTAGAGGCTATGAAGATTCTAACTGCTCCCATATTGATAAGCTCTGGGAGGAGATACATAGGATCTAAATGTTGAATTACAACTGGTATGCAAAATTGACATAGGGCATACTCACCATATTAACATGCAGTTATTCTCCTACTTGCTGTCCAGAAGAAGTTGAATGAGTTGAACGAGTTGGTCCACTGGTGGTTCAGATGGAGTACTGTGTGGTGTGATGTTCTGCTTCTCTACTGTAGAAAAAAGGCCAGTTTCCAGTTGTTTCTGATGTTCTTGGGTGGTTGGATTTCTGTGGCTGATCTGCAGGGGTTTGGAATTGGAATTGTTTCCTTTTCCATGACAATTCACACTTGTGTGGTGCCAGGTTTTCTTCTTCCCATGAGGAGACTGTCAAAACGAGTGGCCAATGCAAAGTGTGAATCTATTGACAGTTCTTTGACTACATCTCTCCTTAGTCTTTGTGAAAGTGCAGTGATCACAGCTGGTTTGTACCAGCCACTTCCTGCATCAAGTTTGAGAAGTTCAGCTGCTGTGTGAAGTTCTTATTTCCAGGTTAAGATGCCAAAACAACTTCCTAGATACCTGTAATTGAACAATCTGACCAATATGTGCAGAATTTGAGGTCAGGAAGTGTAGACTGGTGATTATCAGCTAATTATTCATCTATCTTCAGTAACCACTTTATCCTGGTCAGGGTCTTGGTGGATCTGGAGTCTATCCTGGGACACACTGTTTGCAAGGTGGGAATACAAGCTGGATGGGACGCCAGTTCATTGCAGGGCACACACACACACACACACACACACACACACACACACACACACACACACACACAAGTATACTCACACACTCATTCACACACGGGGCAATGTAGAATCACCAATCCACCTACTGGCATGTTTTTCAACCCAAGCTCAAGATTGAACCTGGTTACTTTCCATTATCAATGAAAAATAAATAGTTTTGGAGAAAAAGGTAAGTTTTGCTTGAAAAAAGGACAAAGCGGAGGAATGTCCTGTCCTTTAGAGATGTGTCACCAAATTTCAGAGGCTTGATGTCACAATCCATCAGAGTCACGCCTCTCGTATTAGGGAGTGAAAAAGACCATGCAGGATTATAAATGTAAAGAGGAGTAGTGGATAACAAACCCGCAGTATTTGTGTGTGTGTGTGTGTGTGTGTGTGTGTGTGTGGGAGAGAGAGAGAGAGAGAGAGAGCGAGAGAGAGAGAGAGAGAGAGAGAGAGAGAGAGAGAGAGAGAGAGAGAGAGAGNGAGAGAGAGCGAGAGAGAGAGAGAGAGAGAGAGAGCGAGAGAGAGAGAGAGAGAGAGAGAGAGAGAGAGAGAGAGAGTTTTAAATGAGGTGCAGTTTCTATGGTTATTGAACTGAAGTCACTGTACAGTAAATGAGGAAGTGACTTAGCTAACATTCAGTTTTTATGAGATGACCTTTAGAGTGACATTAAACTGTGTTCAATCAGTATGAATTTATTTCAACTTTGTTATATTGCAGGCTGATCTACACAATTTTGGGGAAACAATAACAAAGCAATTAGCCTGCTTTTGTGTTGCTAATATGACATTTAGTGCAGGAAGATAAAACAGCAATGACATTTTAAGGCACAGACAACATCAAATATTTTATCTTTGCGTGTGTGTGTGGGTGTGTGTGTGTGTGTGTGTGTGTCCTCAAACACTCAAACTCTGGGTACACACTGACAGCCAGGGAGTGTCTGAAATGACAGAATAAAGATGTTTTTTTTTTAAACAGCTGAATAATCAGCATATGTTTTGGTTCAACACACACTGACAGCCTGAAGAGACACAGCATCAATACACAACTCTGCAGCACCTGATACACTCATACCAGCACCACACACACACACACACACACACACACACACACGCACCATAATGCCAGTGTTGCTGCAAGTGATGAAGAAAAAAAACACTTGTGATTCCTGAGGAGGAAACACGTCCAGCCAGGACATCACGTCCTCTGTCAGGTCGCCTGGGGATGGAAAACCAGTGACTGAGTGAATGACAAGTACAATAAGGGGAGGAGACTGTAATTAAATAAAGTGTGCTAATTGTTCTGGATACGCTCTAATATTAGACTCATTATATATTTTTAATACCATATCAAGTATAAAAGTAATTTTAAAAAAAAGGCATTGAAACAAATATTCGCAATATGAATGCAAAATAAAATAATCTAGACATCAGTGTATCACCATGCCTTTCAGGCTGCGCTAAATTACACTGTGGGTGTTAAATTGATCAATTTCCATAAATGTTGTCCTGTATTTTGTACTTTGAGGTAGAAATCTCCCCCGAACCTGCATATTCATTAAAAAAACCAGACAAACGCATGCTATCTTGCTCATTTGACTGACTCAATGCTGCAGAGATCCTGTTAGTAAATATTGTATTTAGGCACACATAAACCTCGAGTAAATCAGGGCCTGAGTATGTAAACCCCGGAGGAACTCTGTGTCTACAGCCTACAGACGTTTACATGATGCTCAGCTGAGGAACTTCCTTTGCTTTACAGTAGAAGTAGCTGAAGTCGATGAGACCCACACTCATCTCTCCTCCTCCTCTTTAAAAAGGCTGAATACATGGTTGGAAAGCCAGCATGTTTACTTCATCTGATGTGTAATAGAATCTCAGCTTTCGTCTTTCACATTTATATCGCATGTAGGAATTATTTTCATGGTTTGGATTTGGATTTTGGAAAGACATTGTGTCTCTGTATTTCTGTACATGACATGAACAGCTAAACAGGATACATCTGCAACCAATTATTGGTTATTGATTATAATCCAAGCCGCACGGGCAGATTGGTTTAGGGCATGAAGACAGCAAAAAACAACCAAAAAAAAAGATGATATTCCGTCATCAAGTAGTCAGTGTTTATGTAAGTTCAGTAATGAGTCATGTATGTTTGATGGAATCTGTTGTGTTTTTATAATTTAAACAGTACTGCTATTACAAGACTAAAAGTTAGAGTTAATAAAAAGACATTTCTGAGGAAATTTTAGATGCAGAGTCATATGTAGATGTAGGTCTAGTCATGTTTGTTCAGTGAAGCTCGTTACCTTAGCGACAAATTTAGATGCAGTAAATTTGGGCCATATTAAGTCACTAGATCAGAATATCTAATAAACAGATTACTGGTGGTTCTGTAATGGTAAGTAATGGCATCGTTCGATTCAATTCAATTCAATTCAGTTTTATTTGTATAGCGCTTTTAGCAATGGACATTGTCTCAAAGCAGCTTTACAGAACATACGAAACAGAAAAACATGCAACAGTCCTAGACTTTAGACAAAATGATCCCTAGTGAGCGAGTCTGAGGCGACTGAGGCGACTGAGGCGAGGAAAAGCTCCCTGAGATGATATGAGGAAGAAGCCTTGAGAGGAACCAGACTCAAAAGGGAACCCATCCTCATCTGGGTGACACCGGAGAGTGTGATAGAACAATGTCCTTTCTGCATTTATGTATAGTCATGTAGCGTTTTATGTGTATATTGATTTGTAG
>CM074955.1:24233741-24249395 GCA_037577455.1 Pangasius macronema
ATGCAGCACTAAGATCAAGTAAGACTAATATTGAGATGCAGCCTTGGTCCGAAGCTAAAAACAAGTCATTTGTGATTCTTACTAGTGCAGTTTCTGTGCTATGATGGGGCCTGAAACCGGACTGAAATTCTCCACGGATATTGTTTTCCTGTAAGAAGGAGCATAATTGAGCATCATCATCTGTTTTTTTCTTTCTTTCTTATGAGATATCACAAGTTAAAGGGTCTGAATGGTTGTGAAATGGCTGCTGAATGCTGGGAGCTGACAGGCAAAGAAATGACCAAATAATGAACATATATAATGGTTCCAAATATCTGAAGAAGAAGAAAACACTGATGTCTTAAAAAAAAGACTATCTTAAAAAGATCTGCATTCCTTTAAAATGCAACCAAACATTAACATTACAATGTCCTGACTATGTCCAGTGATCTGGAATTGAATCAAGAATTAGTGGAGCCATTTAAAACCATTTAGGATGGGAAATTCTTCAGAAAGCTCTTTATGCTGGTCAGGGACACACCATACACACACACAGACACACACACACACACACACACACACACACACACACACACACACACATTCACAGTAACATGTGCTCCAGATCAACCCGGGGACAGTGACGCTGTGACATGGCAATGCTGCAAACTTAGCCACCATGCCACCCTGATGGGACAATGATGTATTTAATAATATACACACACATATTAGACCAATTGCCTTTAGGAAATCCTTTCTAGCACCAACCATAATTAAATGGGTAATTTCTACACTTGAGTATGTTTTGTGTTTAAAACCAGGTTCCATTTTGTCTGGAACCTACCATTTACAAATAAACGGTCGGTTAAAGACGTCATACTCCTCTGATACTTAAATTCTCAGAGGCAAAGATCACTAACATCCTCCGAAGCATCTGGGAGTGCTTTAAAGGGAAAAGAACCACGTAAAGTTTCCTCTTTCTTCTCCATTGATTTTCTCAATTCTAATTTCCACCCTACTTTAATCACAATAACAGGACAGGTGCTTAACCACCCGAGTACAGTAACAATAACCTATGATTTTAAAAGCCTAGTCCTACACGCTCTCAGAAAACAACTTTACATTGCAGATCATTTCGCAGGATCTTAGACGGAAAGCGTGAGTGTCGTGCCAGAAGGACTAGAGAACGCAACCCGGGCTGTTGTAGCCCATTCACTATCTAGATAACAACCTGCTGGCTAATTATCTAATTAGTGGGTTACGCAAGAGATAAGTGATTTACATAGATCAACACACTCAGCTAAAGCCTTCCAAAGGACTCAGGGCTGCTAAACACATACGAGCACTAAAGCTCTCGTTAATGTTATGCTTTATTTCCTTACAAACTGATTTGAATTTTATACTTGTTATATTTGAGACTTGCTGTTTGCAGCCATTTCTCAGATTTAAACTAACGGACCCTCACAAAGCCTTCTAGGTGGTACACTCCATATGCCATATCAAGATGTCTTCTACAGTATGTGTCATGGGTTTTGGGAAGTTTCCCAAAATGGCTGACATTCTAGTGAGAACAGATGGGAATGTTTGGGACCGAGTGCAAATATATACTTGTGGAGAGCAGACGGACATACTCCGCTGTGACCTTCGACCTCTGAAACATCGTCGGTGTTGATCTTACTCTCATGATCACAATAAAATGCTAACAACACAGCGTACACACTTTAAATCTCGTCTAGTTAATCAGGCCCACATGGGCTGAGGAGAAAATAACGTAAAGGAGATTTTCCTCGGAGAGCGCGCTTGTTTAAAACAGGGTAAATATTTAAGTTTCGCTCACCAGTGCAATGGAAAGGAGATTTCTCCCTCACACACACACACACACACACACACACACACACACACACACACACACACACACACACCATCACACATTCACTGTTTGCTCGTCGCTGCCTATCATTTCATTAAACAGTGACCTGAACTCTTAATCCTGAATAAACACGGGGCACGGATTCTATTTCTGCTGTTCAAACTTAATTAGCTGTTTAATGCGCTGGTGACAGAATTCCATGATAAAATACGGTTCATTCTGAAGGCCATTAACACTGATGCATCAAGGAAATACTATAATTAGAGGCTTTTTAAACCCAGTAATGTTATGAAGTACATTCTAGCATCCATGTAGATAGACGAACACTCCCACACACACACACACACACACACACACACACACACATNACACACACATGGAAAGTCAAATTATGGTGATGAAATCCTAATCCTAAGAGCACAGTGAACCACAATAAGCAGAAATGGCTCCCTGATGAAAAGACACTTACTGTCTCTCCATACTGTAGCGGAGGCCAGGGTAGTCGGATGTATAGTCTTTTCATTCAGACTTTCTGAGAATCATCATACTGCAGTCCACAGCAGGGAAGACAGACATGGTTAAAGAAATAGCCAGTGAAAATCTGCATGCACGCAATGCCCCTCTTACTCCAAATGTAGTTCATCAGCCAAGACATACTGTACTTGGCCAATAAGTGCTTCATTATTATTATTATTATCATTTTATTATTATTTTTCTTGCACTGGACTTCCAAGGCTAATGCTGCTAAGTAACAGAAGTCTGTCTGGCCCACATACTCGCCCCAAACCACATGCAGTTCGTAAGTAATGCCAAGCGTGTGGTTGAAGACATGGCATGACTTACTGTAAATGTGCAACTAATGCTATGTGGGCCGTCCTCGTGGGCAACTGGAATCACTTTTTTAATTAGCGCAGTTTTGAGATTATTCCGTCCCTCTAGGGCCGGATTCCCTAACGTTTCAAGATGGATTTGTTAGAAAGACTTGAAGTCTTGAATGTACAGCGTGTCCCCAAAGTCAATGAGAATATGTCGAGCAAATACACTATGTCAAGCAAAACCAGAGAAAATGCGTAAAGATGACCATGTAAACCATATGTCATAAATACATAAATACCCTCATTGGCTCCTGACTTTTTGGACTCCAGACTCTCAGTGTGTTACGCTACATAGCATAAATATACAGCGAGTACACGAGGATTGGCGTAGTTGTGTATGCATGAAAATCTTTTCTGTGGAATAGACTTTGATTACATGTCAGTGTGCATTAGGCTTATAGCTTCACTGCAGACAGAAGGAAAGATCTGACGCAAAACACGTCTTGGCTGGTTGACTACAACAATAATATTACCGTCTAGAATGTCTTGTAAATGCTTTGTGCAGAACATTTTGAAACTGCTAGGCCATTTGGGGTTTTTTTGCATTGCAAACCTGCAGAAGAGGCTCACCAGAAAGTGATGCAACTGACTTCACCTTCTACCAAATAAATTGGTCCGTCTGATTTTTACCGTCACTAGCCAAAGCAAGGACGCTATTCCTTCTTATTCCTTGAGACCTGTAAGCTTTGCTAAAGAAATAAGAATTACAGCAGGACAAGCCACAGGTGAGAGAGTCTGTGCAGAGATTTTCTCTGTGTCTGTGTGGGTTTCCTTCAGGTTTTCCGATATTCCTTCCACTTCCAAAAAAAAATGTTGGCTTGGCTATGTTAAATCGCCCCTCTGCTTCACGCCCAGTGTTCCCAGGATAGGCTTCACCAGAATAAAGCAGTTAATGAAGTTGAATGAATAAATATGACAGCATACAAGAATCAGTCCTCAAAAGATTGTGTAAATACTGTGTGCATAAACCTCTACAGATACAAATGGCTCTATTAGCATGAGCTGTAGTTCCCATTTTGACCAATAACAACTCATAAAGGTTCAAGGTCCAAGATTTATTGTCATTGTCAAGGACAATGGAATCACTGTGCCTCTTCATTCAACAGAGTAACAACTAGTCATTCATTTATGAGAGGAAACACAATGCTTGAAGGGTAAAGAAATGCCCCAGATCACTGACTGTCATTAAAGACACAACCAGATGTTTTTAATTTGAAAAAAAAACGTCCACTTCTGTGACTCACTTTGAGGTCTTCCAGCTCAGCATCTTGATGCTCACCCTCGCTTTGTGTTCATTAAAGAATTTATTTTGTCCTCGCTCTACAGGATTTCAATGCCATATGCTAATGTTGCCCCATACTTTAGATCACTGTTGCTTCCGTGAAGACTTTCATGAAGGTTGCTGCTTTTGACAACAACAGCCGCCGCCTGTCAAATTAGGCATTTCCAATTAGCGCCTTCACATAAGTAAGAGGCAGGAGCAGAGCCGCTGATCAGAGCCATATGTAGGTATGAATATTCATGATTCTTACTGTGACTTTTTTCAGCTCAGTGATCTGATTCCAGCGTCCTCATTATGCACATCCGCTGTACAAAGAGAGACAAAGTTAAACAGGAGAGAAAGGGACAGCATGACTCAGCTTTGGCCAAAAGTTCGATTATCTTAAAGTCAGGGGAGATAGAATTAGCTGGCGTGCGCCGACCTTGTCATGTGTGTACATTTAAAACATAGCTGCAGACCATTAACTTAAGCACTAATGCGTAACTATGCGGTAGTGATAAACTAGACTTTCAGATGTCAATTACTAATTAGTTACTGATTAGTTACTAGAGTTCATTAGTAGGTTATCTCAGTGAGGGCTTCCTAGGTGAGAGCTTCACTCAGATCAGAGGAGATCAGAGAAGATCTTGGGCTAATTGGCTTGTCAATATGGACAGTTTCCATTTATAGCAATGATGGAGAGTTTGTCTCATGGCCTGGTGCATTACTCACAGTATTTGCATATAGACATGGTCCATAGTGGTAATTAGTTTGGACGCCATTTTCATCTGCCCTGTAAACGGGGTGGTAATGGCTCAGGGGTCGGTGCTCTGGGTTACTGATCTGAAGGTCAGGGGTTCAAACGCTGCCAAGCTGCTTAATGGGCTGAGAATTCGAGCGTAAACTTAAATAAGTTTTAATTAAGGTAGTAGATTTCCATTACGGGAAGTTTTTGTACTAGCAGCTTTACTCAGTGTGTGCTTTCAGCAGCTTTAAGAGGATTTCAGTGAGCTAAATCTAGATGTAATGCTGTTTCGTGACAATATCTACAGTTAAAAATGTCTATTTGTGATCGATTGTGACCCCCGAAGCAAAACTCACTCATATGCACACTTGGGAATGATCTGAAGATCTCTGAAACAGTTTTATGTTCATTTTAATGTGATTCGTTTTTTCATGTTAATGAAGTAAAGGCTCATGTTGAAAGTAATTCATTTTCCGTCCTGCTCGTTTTAAGTGGGAATTTTTCACCTTATAATGGAGTAATTGCTGTGATTAGATTCTGCTGATTCAGTGATGGCTTATGTTGAGAAACCACGTTAATGGACTGAGATCTCTGGTGTTTCAGAAAACCTTATCAGGTCTAAAATATTTTCTTGAGGAGTAAAAATGACCAAAAAACGACAGCTTTCCTGAGGTTCACCCTTCCTCCTTCACGGCTAAATACTTGCTCATATTCATCACATCTGTCCTCCTGTAGGGAATTCATACATGGCTTATCATTCAGTTATTTGGGCGTGTTAGTGCATGGACACATTCAGCACTCTGAGTGTTCTCTGATATGGCTTGTATGGCTGCTTTAAAGAAATCCGGGTTGCCAGTGTTATCCTTTTCTCTCCTATTCAGTGTTTCTCTATTCGGCGAGCGTGGAGATGCAAGAGAAGAGACACATTCTGCAGCGCATATTTAAGTATTAAACATTACAAAATAATATTAAGTGGTAAAACTGATGGACACAAGCCCCAAACTCCTGTTTTCATAAAATAATTCCACTGAAATTAATACTGAACACTACACCCACACACACACACACACACACACACACATAGAAGCAGAAGATCTTCATGAATATAGAATTTATACAAATCCTGTTGCTTACTGGTATTAAATACAGTACATATACAGTGGATATAAAAAGTATACACACCCTTCATCTCTTCATCTTTAATGTGAAATAGCAACCAACAACTTTCAAGTGAAAAACAAATAGAAAAGTTTTAGAGGGAAAAAAAGGAGGTTGTGTAAGTGTGTGTAAGTGAAGTGACTAAGCCCAAATAAACATCAGCTTTTGTCAGCAGTATGAAATGGATTATCGGTCTAATAATTAGCAGTTTCTAAAAGTTTCTAAATATTCAAACTGTCTGTATAATGAGCTGTCGTAAAAGGGAGATTATGAGATTAAGAGTACTTCATCGGTAAAGCGAGTGGCGTTACTGCATGTCTCGCCATGTCACTCCGTGATCCTGAGACTCGTCAATTACGCCCTCAATTAGCTGTAGACTTTTTCAAACAGACATTCGGTACATTAAAAAAAGCCTCTAATGCATGTTTAAGCCATTGTACAGGCAAAGAAAGCCATTACACTAAGCCCACTCGGGAGGAGAAACAAGTCGTGAGCTGTAGAGTGAAAACCGTCTGTGATCTTTCCTCCTAGAGCAGCTCACGAACACAAAGAAACCGCAGACGCGTCCATGCCGAATCTTCTCCTTAACGTATTCCTTCATATAATAAATTATATTTTCCTTAGAGTCAAAAGATGCTCTTTAGCTGTTACTGTTGAATTCACTTTACGTTTTATGTTTTGTGAAAATCTGTAATGACGAGTTAAAAGAAGGAACATTGTAAGCTTGGAAACAGGTCAACAGTACTAGCAATATTCCTCCTGAGATTATCTTCATCATCACCCTCAGATAAAATACCTGACCTCATGCGCTACTGTGATGCTGTGTTTGGAATAACTGCAACATTCGCATACGTTTGTTTTGCAATGCCAGTTTAATTGGGCAGCATTTATGACAGGACTTTAATGTATAATTTATTTTGGCCTTTGTGGATTGCAGGAAGTACAAAGTCAAGTTCATGCACGCAATTAAAATGTTTCGCTTCAGCAGTGCTTCTGCTAAATAAACAATATTTGGCAGGTGGAATGTTCAAGGTGAGGGATCTTCTGGAATAATTAGACCCAAAAGTGTCTTAGTGTGGGTTTCGATAAAGAAACTCCCAATGCACACTTAAATATATATATATACACACACACACACACACACACACACACACACACACACTCAGCAAAATCTGTGGGAAGTCTCATTATGGGGAGAAAATTAAAAATGATCCCAGATACCTGTTGAGAGTTTGAGCTTGTTAAAGTGAAAATTGCAAACTGCACATAATTATTCTAACCTGTCACCAAAAAGCATGTAATAACAGCCCATGGGAGGCCCCATCGTCGACCTGACACACACACACACACACACACACACACACACACACACACACACACACACACACACACACACACACACACGTTTCTCTTACTATCCTTGTAAGGATCTTCCACTATACAGCTAATTAACTCCTGAACCTAAATCGAGCCCTAACCTCAAGCTCAGTAACCGAAAGAAAACTTTTAGTCTTTTCGAGTTTTAAATAAAAGCACCACGGAGCAGCCAAATGTCAAAGGTCAAAACTGCCAGATATTTCTCTCCTTGTCAGGACATTTAGTCCCCACTCAGATATAAAAACATGCCTGACCAATGGACTTTCACTTAATATAAAAAGTATATCACCATCTGCGTAAAACTCCAGCTGTCATGAGTGTAATTATATCTCCTGTAGTAATTATAATCAGCTAATTAGCTTATTCGTATTAGCCTGCCTGCTAGTTACATAGTAGATTAAATCTGTTAATGATCTGTTGTCCTATATGCATAAACACGTGTCGTTATTAATGAGGTTAATGTAGGCCTTGTGGCTACAATATGCAGCATAAAGTATGGATAATTAGGCAGCTATTAGCTAAATCCATTAACGAAATAATTAGCCAGGCTGGTGGATGTCATGTGATCATGTCATTTCAAGACCTAGATAATGAGGCTCATATTAAATTGGGGCGGGGAATTGTTGTTCAGGTGTGCTCATACTTTTATTAAACGAGACACCACTTTAAAGTGGTCCAGTGAGACCTGGATCCAAACTCTGTACAGCCATTTGATTAAACCTTCCTGAGCTCAGAACACAACAGACACACAACAGTGCAGCACGCTGGCTCTTCTTCGGGACAGAAACCACATGATCTGCACACTAGAGAGCACCGTAGCCTGTGCAGACGTTCTCCCAGCAATGCCTCAGACGTGGTGTGGTTTCCCACAGCGTACTCACAGGTAGCTTGGTCAAATGCCTCACCACAGTCCCTTATCCAGAGTGTAAACAAGCCAGACTCTCACGCTTCGAGTACTGTGTTTATCCGCCTGGGAGACTTTTATACCGAGGGATTTCAGTCTAATGAGCTCATTACGTCACATCTCGACCACTCGTAAAGTCTGTGCAAGAACAGTTGTACTATTAGACACTTTGGATACAGTAGCTTACAGTAAAATCCATACATTATCAATAATTATGCCTGAATAGAAGTTTTTCAGCAGAGGAGGAGTGTAAGTTAAAATGGCATCACCATTATATTCAACCAACACTAAAATTAACTACACAACACTGTATATCGGTTTAGCAATATTGGCTAAAGTTGGCTACCTGTTATCTAAAACATGCTAGATAACATTAAGGAAACATTTTTTCTTTACAGTGTAACTAAAACTAGGAGCCAAGTTCTCCATGAAGATGCACTGTACTTTCACATAATGGGGAAATTATAACTAATACAGTAATGCAGCTATAATCATGTTATAAAAATGATATTCTTTTCTTACATCATGCCCTGTGAACGCCGATATCTGACCACAAACGTCTGGCACGTCATGCAGGATTTAGCGACCCGTGAAACGTGTTACGCTTCCTGACTGTGAAGGTAGATGACAGAGAGATGACAATGAGAAACAGGCACACGCCACACAGATTAAAAAAAATCAGAGAATATTACACTGAACATTAATGACTGAGCTGCTATTAGCAACATCAGAAATGATCGATTTTACGCCAAAACAGACGGCACAGACTCGGTACGAAGGCGTCTCAAGCTTAAAAGAATGAAACCATGCTATCTTAATTATTCTCTGTTGAATAAAATTCACAGCAATTTTGGCAAAATGCAATTCTTAACAGGCAAATATAAAGCTACATGATAAAAATTTTAATGTATAAAGTGGAATCGCAGCATTTGTATCAACAGTATCTGCCATTCATAACTGCTGGGGTTGTTAACGCCCATGAGTCTGGTGACCGGCGACGCTCTTTACACTCACCTCCCTGCGCTGATGCCAGGCTACAAGCCATCTGATGGGATGTTGGTGGACAGGAACTGGGCTCTCTACAGACCTTATGCGAACATGTGTAAACATACAGCTGGGCTTCCAGGAAATGGCTGAAGTACCTTGATTTAGGTTCAGTGTTCAAGTCTGTAAGTCTGCATTATGGACGCAAATCCCAGGACTATTTCAGTGCTGACAGTGTGTGCTGAAATGCTCAGAGTTTCCTCCTGGAATGAAGGAATGACGTTTGGACGTAGTTTTATAGAAAATAACATGACTGTATGACTTTTAGGAAATATCAATTGATCAATTATAGTAGATCGAGTAACAGGAACACTGGAAAATAGTTTACCACATGGCACAGGTGGTCTACCATCTTATCTTGCTCGTATCGGTCATCATCAGGGGCAGATTGCAATATTTTTAAGATAAATATGCCTTGTAGCAGACATCAGGGAAGCAAGCACTAATATACAGTGCACTGTGTCTATATATACTGTTTGTTTGGCTGCTGGAGAAATGGACCATTTCTCATTTTTTGCAGACACTCCATAAATTACATTCTGGGTCTATATATTACCTCCACACATCAGCCATGAAAATAATGAGACATTCCCAAGACGTTTGTCTTTTTTGTGTCTCCTCCTCCATTTCTGTTTCTCATAAAGGATGCAGTTTTGATTCAGTCCACCGAGGAGTGCCAATTAAAAAGTGCCCTAGAGCCAAAAAAAAAAAAGAGTGATGTTTGCAGCCGAGTTTGAGATCTTTTCTGTCATGACACCAATAGGTATATTTCCATCTTGTTCATTTTCCAAAAGTCAGCAGAAGAACAGATGTTTCCCTGAGCTACTGTCCTGCTGGAGATTCTCAGCATAGTGGACAAGATGATGATCCATTAAAAGGGTGCTAGCCGAATACATGCAGTCATGGGCTAGCATAACATATCTTGACATATTATACGTGACTTTAAGAATGAACGAGAATGATGCTACACTCTAGGTCGGTTTGGAAGGTTAAAAGACAGACACATGTTGTGTCATATATCACATTTACCCCCTCTATCACATCCTCTCATTATCCACACACCAATCTTTTCACCCCTGACAGGTACACGCCATCCCAGACTGCACACTTTCCCACACTAGTGATCGTAAGCACAGTCATCGTCAGAAATATATACTCAGCAGATGTCCTCTTTTACCTGGACATCTCCCTTTTGAGGCTGAATATATGGGTCTTGGGTTGGGATCTTGTTGGCGTGTACATATCAGTAGAAAATAAAGGCATTAGTGACTTGAAATTCATGTTTGTGCTGTTAAGGGAGAGGAATTATTAAGTGTTTTAAAGTTTCAAATAGATTTTGGACATTCAAGTTTCGAATCCTAATGATAGGTAGCTTTAGCACCAGTGACAATTGAAAAACTTGGACTTTTTAGTTTAACGTGAAAAAATAAGTAAGGTGAAATTAGATGAAATACTGTTCTGACAAAGCACTAAAGGAAGTAGTGAACCTTCACACTGCTGCTCTGGTGTTATAAGGCGATTGGGAAAGTTTACACCAATGTCACGATGTACTGAAAACACACTAGGTCACGTAATTACACTATCCACTGGATTTTTCCTTCATCTAAAGGCTATATCCAGAGCAAGAACTCAGCCTTCTCAGTTCAGCATATCATCGTACACCTAATACAAATAAACATGCAGTCTCTGTGTGGAACGTTTTCCCTGTTTTAAATACCGATAATACCTCCTCTATACCTCGGCAAGTCCAAGTCACACGCTTCGTTTTTCATTTGAGCGGTTTCAGATAGTTCTGCAGAACGTGTTTGGATCAAATCCAGAACGCACAACTTCGCCAAAACCACAGCAATGTAGAGTGCTATTACATGCGTAAATAAACACGTTTAACCAATAAAAGGCCCAAAGGATACCGAGCTCACAAGGTCCAGGCTGCCATCTGCCCTGTTCTGGGAAAGTCATGGTCTGTGGTTGGACTTTTCCATGGTAGTGAAAAGCAATTATGTAAAGTTGGTTTCTGTTTGGGTTTTGGTTTAGAGGGTATTATTATTATTATTATTATTATTATTATTATTATTATTATTATTATTAAATAGATTTTTAAAAAGCCTGAGTGCTGATTCAGCTTATTTAGTACCCATTTCTATATCGTCTATATGACGTCTGATTTAAGAGATAGAACGTGATATTATGTAATATTATTGGAATCAAGACTGAAGCTAAAATTATTGCATTATTGTTGAATTCACTTTGTTTTAAAATACACATGCGCTACGTAATGATGTCACATGAGTTTTGCTGTATTGAAAATTACACCAAGAATTTCATATACTGTATATTGGATGTGTTTCTGTTTTTTTTTCCCCATCTGACTGGCAAAAGAGACAAAAACACCCACAACACCATGCTGACAGTAAACAACCGATCACAACAGTGCAAAGAAACATTAGAAATAAACTAGGAAAGTCTTGTGTCATTTTTTTAATTATTTTTTTTAAACATATTCTGCATTAAGATCTAAAGATCTGAAAAGGGCACTACTTGCCACTCTCAGTGTTGACTGATAGCACTAGTCATTAACACAACTTGCAAACTGTCTTGTCTGAGCTTACGTCGGGACACAGTCAATTATTCCCTGAAGTCAGTAAGACATCAGTGTTCAGCATGACGGCGGTCGCTCGAAAAATGAACCATACTGATTAAAAAATTCCTACACTATCATTTTAAAAATGACCATTTCCAAATATAACTGTAAAAATATCGCACCCACTTCGTTTCCATATTAATCTTTACCAATGAATGTTTTTTAATCTAGCATACAGGATTAATCTCCATCCAGACACCTGCAACACACCAGCAGCTCATGTCACGGTTTTCTTTTTTAAAGATGCCAAAAACCATTTTGCACATTTCGTAACAGTGAGAATCTTTTCACACCTCGGAAAGAAAAGCAATACAACGTTTGGATCCTATTGTGTGTGTATATGTGAGGTGGAGTTTGTAATCATGTCCAGATTACAGGAAGACAGAATGTGATTAATATTAAAGCTAATCTGCTGGAGGTATTTGGAGAGTGGGAGATGAATTACTGCAGGGTTTAGGAGGCTTTACACACAAGCTGACTTTGGCAGTCGAACATTTAGCACTTGCCAACTGCAACAATGACAACAATGATAAACTGTGAGTAAATTGAACATCCCTGTTCTTGGGTTTCTGTGTGTCTACGTGCATGTGTGTGAATCAGAAATGTTCAACATCCCCACATTTATTATCCAGATCCATGGATCCGATTATCCGCTTCACTTTCATCTCAAAACACGTTTGCGGATCAAAGGAAAACACTGAAATGAAGGGGTGTGGCCTCTATATCAGTTTCCATGAAACACGCCTGACCTCTGTTAGCCCCATTGAAGGAAGCATAACTTTTTTGCCCCACTTAAGAAGGCATGATCTCTATTTGTCAGTGATAATGAAGGAGGTGTGTCCTCTGTCTGTCCTAGTGAAGGGACAGGCACTGTGCCTGTTGGGCCTTCTGATGGAGGCGTGGGCTCTGTGCTCGCCAGTTTTTTGTGAGAGAAGTGTGGCTTCTGACATTTCAAAGATAACACTGCACTATACAAGATGTTGTGTGAGAAGGTGAGAGTGATGGAAAAAGTAAGGCATAAAAGAGAGGAGTCCATTTTATTGGCCTATAGCAGCAGGGAGAATCAACAGTTAAAAGATAAAAAATAGAATTTTGTTCAAATTCAGAGTCAATGTCACCAGACAAACAGGTTGGTCCGATCAAAGAGCAGGTTTATTGACAAGACCAGAGTAGACAAACAATCCAGGAGGGCAAATCAACAATCGAAAATGAGAATCAAGGTTACGTCAGATGATCAGCAAACAGCTAGACAAAGCTGACACTGTTATATCAATACACAGACCTAACCCCAAGAACTCACTCTGGAAGCAGATTAAAGGTTTTTTCTTGGTCTTCCTCTTGGGCGTGGTGCTGGCTGGTCGAGACTGCTGTAACAGGTAAACGTTGAAGGTGGGAGAGAGAGAGGGTATTGTCTAGTCTCTAGTTGACACCCACACTCAAAACTCTGGTTCATAACCCTGGTGTCTTGACTTGATGACGATCATCAAATTCCTTCGATCATCTCAGCACTTGTTCAAATGTCTGCGGACGATTTCCCAAACTTCCTCACCACTTATCAACTGCAGTTACATTAGTGATCCTCAAAACACTGGAAAAGATGTGGGTTGCTAAGTGAATTAATGAATTCTCTATGTACTCAGCCCAGAGCTCCTCTTGATGGTCAGCACCAACGGTTCATAAGAACCAGCCCATTTGATTGGCTTGCTCATTCTACCTGGCAATGATACCCTGAGATCAGGATCACAGAGACTTTTACTTCTACAGAGACTTCCACTGCTAACTGAACAAATCCCGGTCA
Source organism: Pangasius macronema (assembly GCA_037577455.1). NCBI lineage: Eukaryota > Metazoa > Chordata > Actinopteri > Siluriformes > Pangasiidae > Pangasius > Pangasius macronema. Next base: position 24,247,394 of record CM074955.1, read on the forward strand.
ATCCATATCTAAAAGTACTGGGTGGGGAAAGGTGAAGACATAGCATCACTTTCATTTTATACTTTTGGCTTCTGTTTTCAATTTTGAGCTACACCAAAGGACACAGAGGGTATACACATCCCCATTAATAAACCTCACTTTCATCTATCAACTCTTACCCAATACCATTCCTTGAATCAGCACCATGGGACAGTGAAGACCAGAGTACCTGGTCCATTTCCATTTGAGGCCACCCTGAACAGACCTAACAGGCCTGCTTGGGCCTTGTTCCTGCTCTCAGGGGATCAGATACACAGTCCAGTAAAATAGAGTGAAGAAAAGAAAAAGAGTTTACTAAAAGTCTGGGGGTATTTTGGCCAAGGAAGCAAAGACATGTGGTCTTCTGCCAGCTGGGCTACATCTGCCAGACTCAGGCTGGTGGCTCTGGAGCCACTCCACTGTGCTGGGTGGAAGTCAAGTGATGAATTGCTCTAGCACAACCCATTTAACCAACATCTCTGGTGTCTTGAGGTCAGACCTCCTGCAGCAGTGGATGGCTGATTCACTTCCTCCAGTGTCAGGTCCTGGAAGGTCCTGTTCAGCTTCGGCGTTCCTCAGCTCATGGCCACACACATGCCCAGCTCCCTGTTCAGAGAGAGAAAACATAAATAGAGCATCAGATGTTAAACACAGGTGTGCCGCATCAACCATCACCCTTTTGGCTCAAGCCCCGGTCCTGCTGCAGACTCCGACTAAACAGTAACCCCACAGATTTACACAGACTTTGTCTAAAAGGTCCCGACAAGTTTGATATTCCTATGTTCTTTACTGTTTAGTTTTTGCCCTATAACGTCAACAGTACCTAATCAAACATCACCATACATCAAGTTTCTCATCTGTTTATTCATGTTTGCTAGTTTAGTCCAAACTAATAGCAGACATTCTTCTGCTATTCTGAAGAAGACAACTAGTTACTGTCTGCACAATAGCAGAACTAACTATGGTTGACTAGCAAGTTGGCATCATAAGTTTTGGGACTTTTTTAGTTCTACTAACATGAGGACAAGCAATCAGACAAACAATTAAATTACATTGGTAAATAAACTCCTTGGTTGAAGTGATAGGTTGGGTCGCCATGTTTGTTTAAATTTTAATGGAATATGCAGGGATTGCCTGCAACAAGTGCAATGCTGCCCTTAAATCTGTATTTCAGAGGACCACTGCCTTCTGAATGGAGCAAAAATTATGTAATCTAATGGCCAAACTTCTGCTCCCACTTCCTTACCATCTCAATTTTTTTGCACTTGCCAGTATTTTAATCTTCCTGTATTGTGTGTGCACCATGAATTGACTTCAGAGTTCAGGGGCATATGGAACCATAATTGAGCTCTATTGTGTGTGTGTGTGTGTGTGTGTGTGTGTGTGTGTGTGTCTGTGGTTGTGAACACTAAGAGTAGAAGTCTGTCTGCTCTTGCTTTTTGAACAAAAGGCCCATTTTTTTTCTTTGGCTCTTTATAGCCCACCATAAATCTGCTGTATAATCGCTCCCTTAAAACATGAACAATAGGAACACTTTCACATAAGGTTGTGTAAACCCTTACTGTGCTTTAAAGTCCGAATTACCCCCTATCTGTTTTCTGTGGCCATAGCAACATTAGTCAACATGTTTAGAGGGAATAGATGTTATGAAATATTGGAAAGACAGCCAAGCTGGTTACAGCACTATAAGCAAGATTGACCCTATCCATCAGTTGGCACTGTTACTGAAGAGTTTCCCATTTTTCTTCAAAGCAGTTTATATCTCCACTGAACTTATTACCACCAGATGGCAATTCAGAATTTTTTTTAAAACAGTGTGATAAGTCATGTTATAAAACAAACACGAGTGAAACAATGGGAGTGGCTTTCCTACTTAAATGTACAATAGTTTTTTTTGTTTGTTTTTTTTTTTCGTTTCTGACCAATACAAATAGCCTGAAAAATATAAAGAACATGAAAAAAAGAATCATTTAAGCCATGGCCA
>CM074955.1:24249495-24274112 GCA_037577455.1 Pangasius macronema
TTTTTCGTTTCTGACCAATACAAATAGCCTGAAAAATATAAAGAACATGAAAAAAAGAATCATTTAAGCCATGGCCAAATGGTGGCCATTTAAACACAATCTGTGAAATGAGTCTTAGGACTGCAGATGTCAAAACAATTATTTCCACATGATCTGGTGTTTTTATTTATTTGGGTCTCCTATCAGGCACGTAAGCATAACGCTAGCTAGATATTTATCTAACATTAGGTACTTTTATCACCTATATCTAAATAACCAAGTAAGTCAATGTCATGACAGTCCTTGTTAGCATGCTAACTCTAGTTGAACTCTGCGGCCCACCATGCTGGGGCACAGCCTTGTGTCCATGGGCGGGAACAGGTAAGGCTCAAGATAGTAGATAATAACTCATAATATTGTTGAACTCTACCTACCTAAACACAAAAGACCTAATCATGACTAATTAGTCTGCCTGAGACGGCATGGGGCAATGTGATTGATAAATGCTAAAGTGAATACTACAGGTGAGTTCAACTTTGCTATCAAATTAAAATGGCGAGCAGAAAAAAAGAAAAGACTTTTTTTAAAAACACAAATTAGAGGAACCTAGAGTGCAAACAGAACCAATCAATAACCTTCCATCAAGGCTATTGAATTCTGCACAGGCTGGAGATGCAATTATTCATCTCTGTCTCTCTCTCTCTGTCTCTCTCTCTCTCTCTCTCTCTCTCTCTCTGAGTTTGAGTGTGGTTTGGTTAACCTTTATCATGCAAACGAGGGCAAACAGTCTCCATTCAGGCCAGCAAATGTGCAGCACTTCATTAATAAACAGTTAGCACTCTGTACCCCCTTTTTCTCTTTCGTTTGGTTAACCCGCTCCTTTCACCTTTCTGTTGTGTTTACAACTTAGATCCCCATATCTTTAAACATTATAGCAACACAACTTCAACATATAGTCCCAGGACACCCAGTGACCTCACAGTGACAAAACGTGAAATGTGATAAGATTAACTTTTAGCTTTTGCCTTCTAGGTCACTCAGATTTGAAGAGAGAGAGAGAGAGAGCGAGAGAGAGAGAGAGAGAGAGCGTTTTGTTCAATTCTATGTAGAGGGGCAACAAACATCAGCCTGTTTGAAAGCTTACACAAGATTTAATTAAAGACTAATCCAACCTGTTGTAGTCAAGAAATCTGAGAGAAGTGCATGTAGATATTAGAAAGTCCGAATTATTAAGACCTTGTACTGCATATAGTGTCCACCAGACCAACATTAACCTCATTAGAAACCATCCATCTCCAGTCTCCTTAGGCTTTAATACTTTAAATCCATGTTTCTGGGTCTTTGACGTGAGGAGAACGGAAGGGTTGGAAGTGGATCTGTGGTCAAACTCTTTGACGTGTGTGTGTGTGTGTGTGTGTGTGTGTGTGTGTGTGTGTTGCAGATGTTCCTCTTGCCATGTGTCCAGCCATCTAAGAAAAACGCACAGTCATCATCTTACCCACACACATCTGGAGACAAGATATGCTCTACCATGGGTTATCAAAACTTAAACAGAAATATAATGAATCTCTTTATGATGCAATGTTTAGTTCAAACACCTTTTTTTCTATGGTGGACGCTTTTAATTACGATGGTTGGCTTTATAAAGTATATGAAGAATATCATATTTTATATATAGTTTGAGAAAGATTGTAATGAAGGGAGAGTTTAAGGATGAGTGAGATGGAGGAGGAGTGAGGATTAGTCTGCCTGAGGCAGAAGTTTGAGGATGATTGTGACAGAGATCTTGTGAGGCTCAGGAAGGAGGCTCTGCAGGGAACTGACTTCCAAAACAACACCATCTCATGCCACCTGTAGAAGTTCTCTGATCCATTTCAGAGTGCATTCACAGTGAAGGTATGTCAGAATACAGGAGGCTGGTGGAAGTCTTTGTCTTGTTGTTTAGAGCAAGACAGCTGCAGGATAAAGGAGCTGGTGGAGAATTTTCAGCTTGTTAGAGAACCTGAACAACAGACTGATAATTCATCAGTTCTTCCAATGTGTGCAGCAGGCTACTGGGGCTCTTCTATCAGTCTGTTCACATCACCCCAGTTTAGGCATCCTTGCACTGGCTTCCTGTCCACTACAGGATGCAGTTTAAAGTTTTATTGTTTGTTTTTAAAGCTCATAATGGTTTAGCTCCCACCTATATCTCTGATCTGCTCTGCCACTACTCTGCTCTCAGGTCTCTGAAGTCTTCAAACCAGTTGCTATTGGCTGTTCCACAATCTTGAATGAAGGTTAGGGTTAGGGGTAGTGCCTTTGTAACTGTGCCTTTGCAGTGACTGTGCCCTTGTAGCGACCATGCCTTTGCTGCAACTGTGCCTTTGCTGCAACTGTGCCTTTGAAGTGACCGTGCCTTTGCTGTAACTGTGCCTTTGATGCAACTGTGCCTTTGCAGTGACTGTGCCTTTGAAGTAACCATGCCTTTGCTGTAACTGCACCTTTGCAGTGACCGTGCCTTTGCTGTAACTGTGCCTTTGCTGTAACTGTGCCTTTGGTGTAATTGTGCCCTTTGCAGTGACTGTACCTTTGCTGTAACTGTGCCTTTGCAGTGACTGTGCCTTTGCTGTAACTGTGCCTTTGCTGTAACCGTGCCTTTGCAGTGAAAGTGCCTTTGTAGTGACCATGCTTTTGCTGTAACTGTGCTTTTGCTGTAACTGTGCCTTTGTAGTGACCGTGCCTTTGCTGTAACTGTGCCTTTGCAGTGAACGTGCCTTTGCAGTAACTGTGCCTTTGCAGTGAACGTGCCTTTGCTGTAACTGTGCCTTTGTAGTGACCGTGCCTTTGCTGTAACTGTGCCTTTGCAGTGAACGTGCCTTTGCTGTAACTGTGCCTTTGCAGTGAACGTGCCTTTGCTGTAACTATGCCTTTGTAGTGACCGTGCCTTTGCAGTGGCAGTGCCTTTGCAGTGACCGTGCCTTTGCTGTAACTGTGCCTTTGTAGTCACCGTGCCTTTGCTGTAACTGTGCCTTTGTAGTTGCCGTGCCTTTGTTGTAACTGTGCCTTTGTAGTGACTGTGCCTTTGCAGTGGCAGTGCCTTTGTAGTGACCGTGCCTTTGCTGTAACTGTGCCTTTGTAGTTACCCTGCCTTTGCTGTAACTGTGCCTTTGTAGTTACCCTGCCTTTGCTGTAACTGTGCCTTTGTAGTTACCGTGCCTTTGTAGTGACCGTGCCTTTGCTGTAACTGTGCCTTTGTAGTGACTGTACCTTTGCCGTGAATGTACCTTTGCTGTGATTGTGCCTTTGCAGTGACCGTGCCTTTGTAGTGACCGTGCCTTTGCAGTAACTGTGCCTTTGCAGTGACCGTGCCTTTGCAGTAACTGTGCCTTTGCAGTGACAGTGCCTTTGCAGTAACTGTGCCTTTGCAGTGACAGTGCCTTTGCAGTAACTGTGCCTTTGTAGTGCCTTTGCAGTAACTGTACCTTTGCTGTAACTGTGCCTTTGCTTTAACTGTACCTTTGCTGTAACTGTGCCTTTGCTTTAACTGTGCCCTTGCAGTGACCGTGACCTTTGTAGTTACTGTCCCCTTTCAGTGACCGTGCCCTTTGCTGTGACCGTGCCTTTCCAGTGACTGTGCCCTTGCAGTGACTCTTCCTTTCCTGCCACTCCAAAGTTGTGGAACAGCCTCCCACTGGACATCAGAGGTGCTTCCTCTGCTACAGGTTTTAAATCAAATATATTTATATTTATTATTATTTTATATATTGTCTATACCCATTTTTGTGCTCTTTACTTTGCTTATATGTGATTTTAACTAGGTACAGCACTTTGGTCAACTTTGGTTGTTTTAAATGTGCTTTATAAATAAATTACTTACCGACATACTTACTGTCCTGGCCAGTGTTCTCTATGCTGCAGTCTTCTGCAGGGCAGCGTCACTGCAGGGGATGCCAAGCTCCTCAATAAACGAGACAGGAAGGTCAGTGCTATCACAGGACCGAGTTTAAACTCTACAGAGAATAGGATGATAGCAGTTTTGGAGAACATCCTGAACAATGCTGCCCAGCCCCGCCGGGCCATGATATTAAAAAGCCAGCAGTTTATTACACCAAGGTGCTCAAAGAAGCTTTATTGGGGATTTTTTTTTCAGCCTGCTTCTATTCCTAGCTTGCTATCCTCCCCTCTGTGTTTCTCAAAATGAACAAAGGGACAGAATGTCACTGCCCACGTGCAATTAGCCTACAGTTATTGTTTAAAATTTCTGCCTAATTTTGCACACAGATGACGATTTCTTTACATTTAATGCTATACGGCACATACCATACACATACCAGATCTAGAAAGAAAGAAAGAAAGAAAGAAAGAAAGAAAGGGATAATACACAGACTCAAAACAGATACAATGAAGGGGAAGAGAAGACAAGAAAGGGAAATAAGACAGAAATGAGAGAGAGAGAGAGAGAGAGAGAGAGAGAGAGAGAGAGAGAGAACATATGTGGAATTCTCAATTTGTATTTTTAAAAAACATACATAGATAAATGGATGGATGGATGCTCTTTATTTATTAAAAAAAAACAACGACTCAAGACTGCATATGTAAATCATCACACGCTCAGCTCAGGTTCGAGTTGTTCAGTATCTCACACAGTCTTCCTCATGCGGTTTCTGACACTGGATGACACATGGTTTCTATAAAAATGGACCAAAGGCATGGCAGAGCTAAATAAAGAAACAAACAAAACAAAACAAGATAACTTGGAGGAGAATTCCGTTCTTTCACAACGCATCGCTTTGTTCCTCGGCACAAAGTGATGGGGATGATCCTGTAGCTCCGATTCCTTCTGCACTTTTCCCGAATGGCTGTGCATGTTGAAAATCTGAGCATCAAAACACGTCTCTAACGTGATTATTGTATTGCATGTACCTTTAAACACTCCACACAGAGATGTGTGTCATGTCGGTTCATGCTTTATCACAGAGGGATCAGGTACATACCGTACATACAGGATACGTACCATAGCAAGGGATAGTGTTGGTATAATATTACTGTCCACACACACACACACACACACACACACACACACACACATGATTACATCAGTACTCTATATTAGCTCTACCACTAATAGCACCCTCGGTTGATGGTGGATATAAATAGAGCTGGTCTCTGACCTCACAGAGCAGCCATGAACAGAAAATATGAACAACTGTGCGACCGAAATATTGTAATTACAGAGCACACTCACCTCGCACCAGTTTACACCCGCCATTACACACAAATGCAAATAAACAGGAGTCAGATTCACCGTTTTTAGGGAGTCAGAGCAACAGATGTGTGTGTGTGTGTGTGGGTGTGTGTGTGTGTGTGAGAGAGAGAGAGCAAAAAACTTTTCTTTGACCTATCTGTTTTCAGATCTGTGTGTTTGGATAAACTCTCCCCTCTTTCTCTTTCCTTTCATCTCTCTCTCTCTCTCTCTCTCTCTAGCTCTTTCTTTCTCTCCGTCTGTCTTTCTCCTATGCTTTTTATCTCTTCTGCCCTTTTCTGTCTACTCTCTCTCTCTCTCTCTCTCTCTCTCTCTCATTTCCTCATTCTGCTCTAATTTTATGTCTTGCTCTATTCTTTCATTCATGCTCTCTCTTTCGCTCTGCTTTTCTTCTCATTCTATATCTCGCTAACCCCTCGACACCACCCAGACACTTCTTCAGTGCGGTCGGGATTTTCCTGCATGCCTCCCACAGGGAGTGAAATAATGAGGCGGAATAATAACAGTCAGTAATAACTGAGACTGAATGGTGTTAATGTTCCTCCTGCCGGGGAGCATCTTCACACTCAGCAGTGCACACAATCAGTAGGTCAGGTTTGCTGATAGCTCGCTAGAACGGGCAAGTATTAAATCCAGTCACAAGTATTTAATTGGGCTCATGTAACATATGGTTAGAGATGATATATTAGTATGATGTGTGATAGTTATACCATGATAATAAAATAGTCATATTGCTAACCAAGGTGGTACAGATAGTATCACACACACTCATACACAAATTGTTAGCATGTTGTCTCGAAGCTGTGCTTTAGCAGCTCATGTATCTGGTTACAGGCCCACCGATGGCTGACACCACACACACAACGTGTACACTAGAGCTCCAAACGGCTCAGCAGAGCTACACAATGCATCACACAAAGCGAACACAGGCCCAGAGTGGCGCCACGGTCAAGACGCAGCTCAGACCACGGAGAACATCGGCACCAAATAACACAAGTAGAGCGTCGACAAACCAAAGCAGAATGAGCTTACGTCCCAACATCAAGAGCAGCAGAGCGTGCAGATCTGACAGTGCAATTAAGCCACACAGCGGACAAAAAAAAAACAAAAAAACCCACATGCCCGGAAGGCCAAGGCAAGGGAAGTCCACAATCCAACTCGGGGCTGTCGGAGCTCATGTGCAGCCACAAAACATCTCAATAAAAACACAGTAAAAACACTCGGAAATGTTGAACAGATAATAACACTGAAATCGCCTCATAATAATAATTAAACGATAACAATAATGCTAAAAAATAATGTACTACAAAGTTAGAAAAAGTGTAACTATTTTATCAACTGTAAACTGTTTATTTAATTTAATTAACTTGAAATGATACGAAGAAAAATAATTTCAAAAATGTTAGTCTAAATAACAAAAAGGAAGCATGGACAAAATATTCAAAACACAATAGTCATACTTTTCTAATGACTAGAAAATGAACAGTTACTTAAATAACAGTATAAAATGATCAAATTAATAGATGGCAAAGGTCATGGCACAATATTCTTCTGTAAAACAGCATATTCTTATAGTCAGATAGTCAAACGCTGGGGTTTAAAGTGTGTAAGAAAAAAAAGACTCTTTGATGTGATTTGGTTGAATTGTCCTCAATGCCATGGTCAATACCTGCACAATCCCTCTACGCTGCAGGTGCTCTTTGTGTGCGTGAACACACACACACACACACACACACACACACACACACACACACACACCTGTGCTACCCCTACAGCAGGGTTCTTTAAAAGAGAAAAGGTGGGAACTGAGGGAATGCTGGAATAAAAAAAAAATGTAAAGAAAGCTAATGACAAGATGTGACTTGTTTATAAATGCCTATTTTTTTAAAGGCTCTCTCGCACATATCCACTCAGTCACCATGCCAGTTCAAATTCAATGCAAGATAAACATGAAAAAGAAAAAAAACCTCCGTACAGCTTTTAAGGCTTTGAATAGCAGTTTACATAAAATACATAAAAGGCAGATGATAAAGTTAGCTAAAATTAGGTAGCAATGAAACACTTCAAATCAAACAACGTCTCATCAGTGCAAAACAGATTAATGTCAGCAGTGTCTCGTGTCCACAGAATGTGGTGGGGCAGGACAACATTAATAATTAATATCGTTCTCCTTTTTCTCAGCCTTTGCTTGGGGAAACACTGTCACCGTGGTGCGCACGCATTTCTGCTGTACAGACATTATCCACTCCCTAATCCCCCTTTCGTTCTCTCAATCTTTACAATATATCTTACAGTAGAAATGGTTCAGGACATCATAGACACTCTGTCTGTACTCAGTTTGCATTTGTTTGCAGACAATTCTTAGATTTAATTCCAGTTATTTGCTGCAAACAAGAGTTTGGCTGCCACTGAGTATATTTAAACTAGCCCAAGAAAAGGAATTAGGGACACAAAACTAGCACCTTGGTATTATGATCACGCAAACAATTGTAAAATATATTTACAGTAAATATGTTTTAGACGGTACAATACTATACTGCCAGTAAATTTTACTCTGCGTAAAATTTAGTCTTTTAAATTGCATGGAAGAAGAGCCTTCTTAACTACAGATCGGCTCTTATTTCTTCTAGACCAACATTATTTTGTAGCCTTCATGTGTTAGACTTTATACTTTACAGTTTTTTTTCATGAAAAGATTGAGAACATCAGTAGATTTATTAGACTACTTTATTCCAATCTAACAGACTGATTTATTTATTTATTTAATTGATTTCCTCCTCAAAATCAGTGAATCTACTAGAGCCAATAATACACTTCATTTTCAAGCAAATACTTTCAGAAGCAATCAAAAATCTTCTCTTAGCAATGGTTATATGGCTAATTTTTTTAAACTAGCACATCAAACCATTGATTACCAACCTGACCTAGACTTTTGTCAGCTCTCATACTATAGGCCAATATCAAACCTCCCCTTTATCTTCGAGAACCTAGAAAAGTTTGTAAGTTAGCCAGCTAAGCTCATATTTGCCTAGGAAAGATATACCTGATAAGGTTTAGGTCAAGGTTTAGGCCTCCCTACAGCACTGACACTGCGCTGGTTAAAGTGGTAAATTACCTGATACTGGTCTCCAATCAGGGTTGTGCCCTCTTGCTTGTGTTGCTGAATCTCAGTGCAGCTTTTCATACTATAGATCATAATATTTCTGGTTTCTTGTTCTAGGCTAGAAGTTTTAGTCAGAGTTAAGGGAATGGCTCTTTCTTGGTTCAGGTCTTAGCCTTTCAGTTATGGCATGTGCAGCAGCGACAGACCTTGGTCTGATTATCTTCTCCAGTCTCTCATTTATAGTTCATGTAGATAATATTACTAGAACAGACTTTTTTGTCTCATGTCTGTTGCAGAAAAACTAGTTCATGCTTTTATTATCTCTAGGTTTATTATAATGCCTTGCTGTCTGGATGTCCCAGTAGGTGCTATAAACAATAAACAAGCTCCATATGCTGATGCTCTACATCTGCTTGGAGATTTTGGGGATTTTTATTTTAGAGCCTCAGTGAATAATCTTACCTGGATACTGCAGATAGTTTTCCTCTAGGAGCTGCTGCTGTAATCATAAAGCATGTCCTGTGCCCGTCTCTGGACTCAAAGGATGTCCTTTCAACACAAGAAAACTATAGGTTCTCTTGTTATTTAGGTTATTTTGATTTTTTTCGGTTAGAATTGTAGCTAAGTTTCTCTCAGGTTAAAGATAGCTAATTGTTACTAATGTAATTGTTGTCCACTTTCAGGAAAAAATGTAAATGCTGAGGAAGAGTGAGCCCTGCTGTTTAGTGGCGGTACTGCCGAAGAGGCAACACTACCCACTGCTCCACGAGGATGAACAGAAATTAATTAAAATGAATGCGACAAGCCGTGGGAGATATTTCAAATGTTTTGTGCCCTATCTTTTATATTTGGTGAACCCACCACTGGTGAAGCTGCTGTGCGTAATTGTTTTGTTTTCCATAAAATGTCTCTGAGGAGTTCTGGGAATGTGAGTGCAGTTTGTGGAAACCACTATAGCCAAACCAAACGAGACTTATGGCTGAAACAAGAATGCTACGCTCGTACACCACTCCATAAACCTCATTCACTTCTTACTTGTTATTGGTTAGAGAGCTATAGTGTTCAGATGCCACATTCAGATTAAACATCTTGGGCTGATGTAACTGACAATAGGAATTGAACACAATGTGGTGCTGTAGGAGATTTTCACCCAGGTTTTGTTTTTTTTGGGAGGGTGATGTCACACCCTGCTTGTTTCTAGTATGGCTCTAGCTTAGTGGGACCACAGATTCCCAGCAAGCATTGCTCCCAAACATGCACACCTTCAAGCAATGTGGAGATAATAAGAATTTTAAAAAAGCATAACGGTGGCCCCGGCACACAGACAGTAAACATCTCAATCCATTCATAAAAGCAATTATAATCTGTTTTTTTTGCCCTCCTGTGTGAACAGCTATCCAAATTGATATCTTTGCATAGGACAAAAGTGCTATTCTCTAAAACCTAGTGTTTTGGTTTTTTTTTGTCAAATCTAGTTAAACACAAGACTACAAAAGTGTCTTCAAAAGCATCCGTGTAGCGCTGTAAGAGTTGGCCTGCCTTTTTTTAAACTCCCATCCAAGCTGAACATCTATGAATCAGAAAGCAGCTTAACGTTGTGGTGATGTTCCTCAGGCAATTTCTATGTTTGATGTCTTTTCAAGCTGAAGACGATTCAACAAGCTTATAAAATGCTTTGAACAATACTACTGCTAGTGAGTCGGGCCAGCTGGATTTGTGCTTTAAACATCTGTATGGGATGTCACACCTAGGACATCATGAAGCCGGTCACATGACAGCCATTCATGTCTGTAGGTTTGAACTTGTGTGTAAATTTGGATGGCCTGAGGAATGTATCCAGTAATTCTGTTTCCTGTTTCCTTAATGTGGATGTTTTTGTCTTTGAATCAGCGTCTCTTGTCCTTCAGGTGTAGGTAGTCTGCTGAGTCTTGGCCTGAGGGTTTAATGCTCCTATGTTTGGGTATATGTATGAAAAAATCCACGAATGTTTCCAAGATGCAACAAGCATTGATTGCTAGATTGACGATAATATCCCGAATGCTACTATTATGGTTCACACTGAAGCTATTAACCCTGTGCTATGCTAAAGATTAGCAAAAAAATAAACACACCTGCTTCAATTCAGGTCTGTCCAACAGCCAAGCCCAGAGACGAACCTTTGAAGTTGTCATCTTTTGTGCAACACAAACTCACCTTTTTCCCAGTGACGGCACATTAGATGGGTGTTTTATGAGCCGATATAAATCCTTTATCCTCATAAAGACACTGCAGTGTGATAGCGGCTTGGCATCAAGCCAAGACAGGAAAAGGTTTATGATTCTTTCTGAGGCTACAAAGACCTTTTGTTTGAACCGTCAAGCAGGAATTTATGAAGAAGCGAGGAGCGAAGATGAGACACTGAAATATTTCAGATAATCATTTTTCATCACTTCTCATATGTTCTTTGAAAGGCAAAAGAAAAAACACTTTAATCAATAGTTTTTCTGTTCGAGAGGTACTGTATGTGGGTATGATATGCAGGATATCCTAGTATATGTACAGCATGTGGCCAAAAATTTATGAACCCTTGACCATCACATCCATATGTGATTCTTCCTCAAACTGTTGCCACAAANTGAACACCTTTGGGATGAACTGGAACACCGACTGAACCCCAGACCTCCTCACCAACATCAGCACCTGACCTCACTAACGCTCCTGTAGCTGAATGAACACAAATCCCCACAGCCATGTACAAACACTGCTTATAAAACATTAGTTAAAATAATAGTCCACAATGTTATGACTGTGTAGCCTGTCCGAAATCCCCTGGATGACAGAGCAGTTCAAAGTTGATTTGTCGACTAGATTGTAGCTGACCGACCTCGGCGTCTCTTCTATAGGGTGAGGAGTTCGGCCATCTTGGAAAAGCTGAGAGTAGAGCCACTGCTTCTTAAATATGAAAAAAATAATACCAGTCACCACTGACTGGAAGGCGTCATCAACCCAGTATTCACTGGTGCTGGACAGAAAGGGGGGGGGTCTGTGGATCCCCGTGATGTTTCGGAGCCAGATGTGTTTGGATTACTAAGCAAGACTGAGTATTTTTAGAATATGATAGACTGTCAGAGTCAATATTCTGATATATTTTCCTTACATTTCAAAGAAACTGTCGGATCGGAATCCCGTTAACTACAAGATCAAGCTATTTTTCATAAATTACATAAATTACTTTATAAGGCATTAAGAGTGAGATTTCACATTACCTAGACATGACGTAGTAATTAACAGTGCATAATTAGAAACATACTCTGTGGTATAATTAAGGAACTAACAATTCAATCTTTTGAATCAGTCTTAATGGAGACGTGATCCGAACCCGGAGCAGTAACCAGGGGACCAGTCTGATATTACAAACAGGCTTTCGGTTCCTCATAATGATGTGTTGGCGAAATGAAACAGATGTTATGGCTTTGAATTAAAATGTCTGCCCACAACCAGCATGCTTGCATGAAGGAAGACAAATGATCACATGGAATTTGACTGGAAAAACTGTGTGCCGTGAAAGTGGAAAAAGTCACCTTGTTGAACATTTTACCCCAAAACAGTTGGTGACAAGCTTCAGACTCAGGTGAAGGTTTAAAGGAAAGAAGATTCAGATGATATCATAGTTTACATCTGATTTGTATTCCGCATCGATTTCCGCACACTGACTGCACAATAACAACTTGTTACAAGCTTCGCTTACTTGTTAACTACTTTAGCCTTGTAGCCTCTAGAGCAAAAAAAAAAAATAGAAGCAGTCCTCAGATACCGAACATGTCTGAACTAACTGCACACAGTCGCAGTAATGAGAACAAGGTGTACGTTTCATCTGTGGCTGAACATTCGTTCATTCATCTCTGCTCTGGATCAGGGTCAGGGAGTGTATCTTGGGAACACAGGGCATGAGGTGAGAATACACCCTGGATAATCACACACAGTCACACACTCATTCAGACCTAGAGAGGATTTAGTGTAGCCAATCCGCCTACTTTTTGGGACGTGGGAGGAAACCGGAGAACCTGAAGGAAACCCACATGGACACAGGGAGAACATGCGAGCATGGTGACAGTAACCTGAGCTTGTACTGGTGTGTATATGTTGCTGAATGCCAGTCATCCATAAATTACCAGGCGAATACACAGCACACCTGAGCATGAGACATACCAGATCGGTCACTTATCGCTCACTTAGTGCTAGCTCTAGTGAAGTGTTGCACAGCTTTAAAGGAATGCAGCAGCAAAGGGAACTGACTGATACACCGTCTGAGTCCGTCTTCCTTTTATACAGCGACAGTCTTAATTTAATGATGGGTCTTATTCTTCTTAATTTATGCATTTCTGTTGGCTATGCTTTTCATTTTTTTCACATTTAATATTCCTTTAGTTAATGCCTTTAATATGAAACCACTGAGTTTCAGGAGTTTCATTAAATTTGTGTGTGCAAATAAAAATAAGCTCTTTAACTTTAACAGCATAATCCTTGTATAAAAGTGGACTAACTCACTTTATATGATCTGAAGCCGATCAGTTACCGATCAGTTAGTGAAGCCGATAAACTTACATTATGTGTAAATTTACACACACTCGGGTACGAGGAGGACTTGAACTTACAGGAATTTACAGGATTTTCATGAATACCAAATTTCTCCTGCAAGTGCTCATTCAGACAATGTACAAATAAATCTGTTCGATCCAGCTTGAATATATTGGATACACAACTACTACTTAAACCTCTTCTCAAAAGTCATATTATATTCTACGATGACTTTAAACTAAAACTAAACAACTTGCCGTGAATAAAAATGCTCCAATGAAATTATGTTTCAAACACGTCACTGAGGAGGAAAGTTAAAGTCCTCAGCCGATGAAAACAAGATGTGCCAAATTACCGACCATGCCATTAAAATGGTTTCAGTAATGCATCACGTATCTTGTATTATTGTCTTATTATCAAAAACTAAGCCACACTATATCTGAATTATTCTTTGTCTCCTTTGCGCTTTTAATTGTTTCAACATATTTATAGAGCTCTGCACTGGGGGATAAACTAAAGGCCCACACCTGATGTGTTTCTGACTCACATCGAACACAGCAGAGAACAAGATTGCAGATTTTTTTTTATCCTCCCCAATAGGGTTTTTAGATTGATGGTACTCTTTAGTCCCTGAACTATTGAACCAGCATGAGAATGTCTTTACTGATAGAGACTTCAAAGCACTTCTGTAAGTCGCCCTGGATGAGCGCGTCCGCCAAACGCCATAATCGTAAAGTGTAAATGTAAACGTGTCGACTTTGATCAGTGTTTCCGCACTGTGAGATGTGACGCAGGTCTCTACGCTGCGGTTCTGGTGTGAATTGCAGATATTAGGTAATAGATATTAATCAGTTTCAGTATAGTTCTTCACAGAGGCTGAATGAAACGAGGTACAGCAGGTCTGCTGAGGCTCCTGAGTGACACCGCTCTGGAGATCACCGGTCCAGTCCTACTTGAAAAGGAGGTCGCGTGAAACACGACATCGGTCTTACAAATTGAGACGCGCTCTGTGACACTGTGCTGCTGTAATGTTCTCTATTGCATCACAGTTAGGTTTGCTGTGAGGAACACACACACACACATCTTCATCAAACTGACGTTCCTGGGCCATCATGTTGCTCAAACCCAACACGTTTATAGCCTTGCTGCTGGGCTCGGTTCTGATTGGAGGAGCTCTGAGCGCACCCGTTATTGAAAGGTAGGAGTTAATGAGCATGTGGATTAACGGTGCACTCAGATGGAATGAGTGAATTCAGCGTGGGAAAGGCAAACACACGCTGCATACGCTTAAAGGGTGTGTTATTCCTCTGTGTTGTAGAGAGATGGCTAATGAAAACACACCTCTAGACCTGTTGTTTGACCCCGAGCCTGTTAAGGACCATTTCACTGTGGTGGACGGTGAGAATTTCTATCTACTTATTCCCTCATCAATGTATTAAAATGAAGGGTAGAATGAAACATGGAAAATGTAAAAAGGTAAATAATGGCAGGTTTGTGTTAAATCCATTAAATAGAGATACGTTTATGAAATTGATTGACTGTAGTAACATGGACATTATATTAATCTGTGAGAGCTACAGAAGGCCATAATCACTTCAGAGTGCACTCTCTTTTTCATTAGTTGTAGAGCAAATACACCCGTCCTTTTCTTTTCCATATTTTATTTTCTATTTTCATTTTTTAACATAATAATAATAGATTTTAATTATACTATAATAGTAATAGTAATTCTCCTCCTCCCCCTCCTCTTCTTTATCAAGGAGGAGGAGGAGATGTAGCAGCAGTAGTAGTAGTAGGAGGAGGAGGAGGAGGAGGAGGAGGAGATGTAGTAGTAGTAGTAGGAGGAGGAGGAGATGTAGTAGTAGTAGTAGGAGGAGGAGGAGATGTAGTAGTAGTAGGAGGAGGAGGAGGAGGAGGAGGAGATGTAGCAGCAGTAGTAGTAGTAGTAGGAGGAGGAGGAGGAGGAGGAGATGTAGTAGTAGTACGAGGAGGAGGAGATGTAGTAGTAGTAGTAGGAGGAGGAGGAGGAGGAGGAGGAAGAGGAGGAGATGTAGTAGTAGTAGGAGGAGGAGGAAGAGGAGGAGGAAGAGGAGGAGGAGGAGGAGGAGGAGGAAGAGGAGGAGGAGCAGTATTAGAGTAACCGCTCAGTAAGGGACAGTAAGGATAATGCAGCCTGTCGATGGGTTGTTGTGTGTTGCAGATTATGGAGTGCGAGCAGTTCCACCTGGTGTGCCATGGTCTCTCCTCAGGGCGCGAGCTCCGGCTAGTCCTGCTCACAGCTCACAGCGAGGTCCACTCTGGTGACTCAGAGGCAAACCCAGCCTCTCACACATGAGCTTCATTCAGAACACGCTAGAAACAAATCAATCAATAAATAGCCAGTTCTGTTCTCCTTTTAATCACGCTGATTTAACAAGCACACTTTTTTTTTTTTTAATTTAATTAAAATGTTTCGGGATGAATTTTAAATAATATCAGAATTAATTGAAATATTTAGTTTAGACCTAATAGTGTATAAACATGCTAAGAAATGACCAGTATAAAAGAGCAGAGGAAGCCTTCACTTGGCGCTGTTTAATCCCAGAATAGAATTTCCATTTCACAAAGTATATTCACATTTTACAAAATGACTTTACAATGGATTCAGGAGTTCAGAGCTCCTACAGCTCTGGGGGAATTTCACGAAGCAGGGTTAAAAGTCTCAAAGCCAAATTTTTAACGCAGATTAAATTCCTTCAGAAAACTTTTCTTCCACGTGACGGAGCGTTTTTACGGAACGATTCTCTGCGTAACAGATAATCAAAGTGACTCTGTTAGCATCATCACGTCAGTCTGATATATTCTCTTAGCCCTTGGAAAATCAGGGACCTCATTTCTTCCTGTCCTAAACACTCTTGTGTGACACCGCATGCGACGAGCAACCATTAAATCCAGCGCGTTCAGGGCCGGAATTACGATCAGGAAGTCAGTTATGAAAAAAAGGCACTATAGGAAATAAACTGATGACTCTTATTGTGAAATGTGCTTCCCAATTAACATTTCAGAGTTAATTCCTTTTAAATAGGAAAAAAAAATAAAATATCCTTCAGTCAGCTCGACAAACTCCTGCTCTAATTGAATATTATTAAAAGAAAAGTTCGGCCAAAAAAATAGACACCAGTTTAGCTTTAGTTTAGTAAACCGCATGCTAAACTGGCCTAGACTGACCACAACAGAAACTCCGAATCTGTAGCTTTATCGCCTTTATCACCTGCTGGAAACAACGATTTTGCTAGAAATGCTAGCAAAATTTCTTTCTCTGTTAATAAATTATGATATTATTAAATAAATATAAACTTAGCATTAGTATCTGGAGCACTAAAATACTGCAGAGGAGGAAGTGGGAACGTTTCCGTGTTCGTTCAGTGACGCACTTCGTCATCGCTGATTTCTTCTATTAGCAGTGTGTTTCAGACCGAGTGTGTGTACCATATTTCCCAGAGTAAAGGTGCAAGACACATTTTATTAATTAGTGCCGCGGGCAGTTTTTCCTCGAAACCATTTGCTGGATCTGGTATCTTTAAGCATTGTCTGGGAGAGCCAATCACACTTCATCCTTCGATATTCTGAAGCTCGTGGCCAGAAAAGTGTACAGTGGTGTACTGCTCTCTCCAGCAACTAAAAACCGTCTCACTACCTGGAGATTAAACCATAATCTGTGGATTCTGGAGATTCTGGAGATGACGGTAGGTTTTATATTTTGCAGCGGGGACACAGAGTCTTCGTGGAGTTTCTATGGCATGGATGCTAGCAGTGAGGTACAGAGTTAGCCTTGTGTGATGATACTGTTCTTCTAAACGACTCGGTCTCATGTGAGTGAGTGATAGGAAGTCCAAGCCATAAGTCAGAGGAATACTTTTCTCTTCTTCGTTTCTCTTGTTATGAAAAAAAATCCATAAAGCAAGTAATGCTGTCCACGAGCCTTCTCTGTGTTAGTGCTTCAGTTACGTTACTGCTTCATCCGTCATGCAAAAATAGTCCTTCTGCGCATCTGTACACGGATCTGCAAGCAGAGGTGTGTTTATTCCAGGTAGATATCTTCTGTAGGGCATGAAATCTCCACAAACTCTTTATAATACAGCTGGAATGCTTTCCTGTGAGAGGAGAGAACATTGTTATGTATGCTTCAAAACAGAGTGCATTATGGGAATAATACTGTATCTGGCTTATTCCTTTATTACAGACATGACAGGAACACGAATCAAACGATAGCTCCGCCCAAATACCAACACAAAATACTTCAGTGCAAATGATGAAGTATATGAAAGCCTATATTCCAGATTTGCAAATTAAAAAAGTGCAGCGATTTCGATTATTTCCCCTCAGGCTCGTGAGTTCACAGGTCAAAGTTCACCTAGATAAAATCTGGCATGAAGTGGAAGTAAGAGCTTCCCAAAAGGAGCGCTGCTCTCACGTTCCGTGTCCTTTCCCTTTCGCTATATTAGCCTCTCAAAAAAGTGTTAATGCGAGCAGAAAATAATGTAATGTGCTCTTAAATACACACCCCACAGCCTCGGCGAGGGCCTTCGTGGAGTTTTCGGACACAAACACGTGGCAGGCGAACCTCTGATCTGCTGGGTGTTTCGTGATGAAGCCAAAGTATCTGTAGGAAAGACGGGAAGTGAAATTACTCGCTCTTCTTCAACTGCGTCTAGAAACGTGAACGGGATCAGACGTTCGCACGTACTTGTTGTTTTTCGGGTGGTAGCCACAGAACGAGATGTTCTTCAGCTGGAAGAAGTGACCGCATTGACCACTCTGTGAATACACACACACACACACACACACACACACACACACACACACACACACACACACACACACACAACATATCTATCACACCTATAACATTTAAAAGGATGACTTAAGATATTACAGAATACAGAGGTCTGTCTCCAAAACGTTTATTAAAGACTAATGACAGGACTGCGTCAGTGTCGTAGCACCACGTCCACGTCTCTGTTGATGAAATTGCAGATGCGTTAAAGGACAAAAGTAAATAAAGTACATGCATGTATGTGCAGTTTGGGAAATCGTTTAATTTTTTTTTAATTTTCCAGGTTGCATTTTGATTTGAAGAAGGCTAATGAAGTAAAGGAATATTATAATTTTCATTCTGAGCTACAGAATTGCATACATGACTAACATTTACAATCAAACGGGAATACGTGCTTCCTGCTTCCGTGCATCATCTGGGAAACACCACTAGAGGGCCACACAGACACATAACAAGGGATAGAGAAGGTAATAATAATAATAATAATAATAATAATAATAATAATGATAATAATGATAATAATAATAATAATAATAATAATGATAATAATGATAATAATAATAATAATAGACTAACAGACAGCTGTTGAAGCCTGTGTGTTAGTTAGTGGGTGTTAGGTCTTCATGCATGTGCTGTTTTAATGGAATGAAAGATTAACAGTCATTGGATAACAGGGTTTTAACGTGCGACTCTGAGCGATTCTGACCGATGCACAGCTTCTTTTATGATGATTGGTCGACCCGTGAGAGGGGCGGAACTTCGTAACCCGCTGCCAATCAGTAAATTGGTAATAATCATGTCTGACACCTCAAACATAAACTTTAAAATCAGCACCGGTAGGAATTTGCTGTAGAAGTTTTTCAAAATATCGTCAATAAACTGTAAATATAAAATTCTAGAAAATTCTACAGTGTTTACAAATCTAGCTATCAGTCACTCCCTTCTTCATCTAGCAGTTTAGCTGCTTTTTGGGACAAAAATGGCTGATGTTGCCCTGATTTTAAGAATGTGTGTGTGTGTGTGTGTGTGTGTGTGTGTGTGTGTGTGTGCGTGTGTGTGTGCGCGTGTGTGTCTTTTTACTCTGTCGTATACTCCATAGTCGTCCTGCACTGTGAGTTTCACTCCTTTCATGTTGATTTCCAATATGCAGGATGAAGGGGGGTTATAATGCAGAGTCATCCTCCTGTTGTTGGCAACCTGGCAACACACACACACACACACACACACACACACACACACACAGGTATACAAAGGTTTCTTTGCTTAAAACTATAGACTCAGTATATTCATTTACATTAAATGTGCATTTGCTAATTGACATACAGCACTTCATAGCTTATAGTAATGATCAATATATATATAGTGAGAGTGAAAATCGTGAAAAAAAGGCGTTTACTGGTACGAACCTTCTGCATGGCTGCACAGAGCACCTCGTTCCCTTTGTGGTAGGGCACTTGGACAGAGCCGAGGAATTTCAGGCTGTACCTCTCCAGCCAGTCTGCGCTTCTCACTATTCACGGACGAAGGAGAACATATAAAGCTAAACCTCACAAATATAAAGCTAAACCTCACAAACATAAAGCTAAACCTCACAAACATAAAGCTAAACATCACAAATATAAAACTAAACCTCACAAATATAAAACTAAACGTTAAATGGTGAAATGTTTCTCTCATTCATGCACATCATTGCTGCGTCATCATAAGCCACTGAAATGGATTTAACTGATAAACGCGATATGTTTTTCGCTACAGAAGTCAGACCGGTTCTGTTATGTTATTGCTTTTTTAACCTTTTTTAATCTGCTCAGGCTCCTTGGTCACTTCAATGGCGTAGTACGCAGGAAATATCCCTCGGGCTCCGGTGCGCATGTTGTAGCCTTCGTACCAGAAATCCTCCGCCTGAACCTCCACGAGTAAAGGATCATCCACTTCCAGCTCCAGCTCATCCTCGTGACGAGGGACAAACCTATCATCGGGATGCAAACGCCTGATTCATGAGACATTAACAGGACTGACAGCATGAGCCTGGGATTAATAGACCATTAATAACTGGATTAATCAGGCGGTGACTAATAAGAGTAGCGAGTTATTAATATTAATTAATTAATAATACGTAATACACGATTAGTGAATGATTAATAGGTTAAATGAACAATAATGAGATTACAATCATCATGCACTTGGCTATGCGAGTTCTCCTGCCCAATCTTTTGCCGTAATTTCCCGCTTGACGTCNAGAGTCTGTCGGAATAGTACGCCGTCTTTCCTTCAGCCTCAAACCCTGCTTCCTTTCCCCTGCATGTGGCGCGCGAGTCTCTTACCTGTACACGGCCCGATGACTCTGATCTCTCTCTTCTCCATTAACCATGCAGGAAAACAAACCAAAGGACTCGGAACCTGGAGAAATAGATACAGATTTTATTGCTGGTTCCAAGTTCAATAACTGAACTGGTAGGTTAACACCAGGGGCATTGCTGCCTCGCAGCTCCAGGGTCCAGAGCCACGCACACGATCAGTTCATCAAGCATAGCGTAGATTGCATCACCTGTACAATAACGTACCGAACATCACGCACCAAAGACGATCACTAACACACAGTACAATTTATATGACTTCCTTAACTAACATATTTGCAACATGGCAACCAGATTCTGATTTTGACCGACAGCGTAAATAAACCCGTTAAATCCGTATTTAGGACGTCTGACCTTAGCTTAAGAGTGTAGCATAATCCACAAAACTGGGGATCCATCCATACCACTTCAGACTGAGTATGAGTACTAATACAGAAACGAATAACCTTCATAATTATTAAGCATATGAGTAAGTGCGAACAGTATCCGACCGTTACGCTATACACAGAACGACAGCACTTACTGGAAGAGCGTGATCGCCCATTCATGAAGACGTTGAGGAACTTTCTAGAAAATGGAATATCCGCCTCGGGCGTGGAGTCTTCTGATAAGCAAGCGGTGGCTTCCCGCCTGGCTCCGCCCATTCTTGCCCGTCTGGCACCACACACTTCGTCTACATCCACTTCCTCGTCCTCGAATTCGTCACCGTACGGCGATGAGACGCAGTTATCGTAGACCGTGGCCGAGTCGCTGTCGTCACTGTAGCTGTGAAAGCACTCTTTCAGGCTCACAAGCTCCAGCTGCGCGTCTTCGTCCACCACAAGCGTGTACTTAACTGAATCGTATGAGAGTCCGTTTGAAGAAATCCTAGTTTCCTCTTCGTCTTCCTCCTCCTCTTCTTCCTCCTCCTCTTCCTTCCTTCCTCTCCTCCTGAGCTCTGCACCTCCTCGGCTGTTTCTTCTTCTCCTACTCCTGAGATCAAGTGATGCAGAGGCTGCCACGCAGGACGCGTACGATGGCGGAGGCTCTTCCTCTTCTTCCTCCATGATGGCTGCATTCACCTTTCCATAAAGCGGAGGATGATAAGGGGGCGGGGCCTCACCGTCGGTGATGACTGACATGCGGCCTGGTCTATCAGGAGTCAGGTAAATCTCCTCAGTAGCTTCTACGCACACATCCGTGTGATATCGAATACGCTCACGATGCCCTGACTGCTCACACGCACTGGCTTTAATGGGCGGGGCCACAGATGGAACAGCCTGCCTGGGAGGGGCCGGACGTTTGGTGGGCGTGTCTGTCGAGGTGCCGCAGTCTTTGGTCTCGGTTTTGATTTTGTCCTCGTCGCTTAAACAGATGTGCTCACGAGGTGCCAGATCACCTGAGAAACACACACATGAAACAACAGTGTAAGAGATTTTATATTTTCATAACTACGTACTTTACAACATGTAGTTTTGCTGAAGCTCAAGTCAGAGCTACTGTTGTTTTTTTTCCTTTTACACAAAGCACCAAAACTCGATAAAGTTCAATTAGGTTTTCATCACAATACTGAAGTATTTAATAAGTAACGAGAGAAGAAAAATGAGCGTGTCCTGCATACCCGTGGAAAAATGCTGTGTGCCAGAGTTTGCTTAACTTCCTCTCTCGTCCTTTTGTCTCGTGGACAATAACGGCCGACAAATGATGAGCTGCTAAACCCGGGGTGATGAATCAGCATTGTTCCGTTTGTTTACTAAATCCGTCTGCAGCAGAACAAGTCACGCAGCTGCTCGAAAGAATAACTATCCAGCAAGATTTTATTTATTTTGTGCTGCGTATGACATCGTTCAGCCATAATTTGTGCCTGTTGTATCCACACTGGCTTGATAAATTAGATTACTCGTTAAAAGAGTTGTTTACTTTGAGTTTAGCTGCCTTGATATTACGGACTGGACGGGCAAATACACAGTAAGCCATGTTGGCTAATGGATTTTAGTTTACGAGATGGTTTAATTAACATAAACACCATCCCAAACGGCTCACGCCATCGCTGTAGACTCGCCCTAATCCGCTTAACCGATTCACTCTGCGGGCCACGAGGAACACATCCCGGCGCTGTCCATCAACGGCAGAGTATCATTTCCTTATCAGAATGACTACGGACAGATGGAAGAACTCACCTGGTTTTTGCGGTGAGGTGGAGTGTGAGACTTTCTCCTGCCAGCTGTACTTCTTTCCAAACGAGTTGTTGTTCAGTGTGTCCTGTGTGTCAGAGAGAGAGAGAGAGAGAGAGAGAGAGAGAGAGAGAGAGAGAGAGACAGAGAGAGAGAAAGAGAGGGATCAGCAGGGGGAAAGAGACCAAGAGCACAATCCTGATTCGTGTGTGTGTGTGTGTGAAGTAAAGTGAAGTGAAGGAAATGAGAACAGACAAAAGAAGAAAGGTGGAGAGAAAGGGAAAGAGGGAGGAACAGACCACATTTGCTCCGTTACAAAGAAACACACACACACACACACACACACACACACACACACACACACACACACACACACCAGGAGGAATATTACCTGACGGACCAACACTAAACGAGCGTGACACTCCCAACACAGTAGTACAGTAATAACTCATTAATTAGAGTTTCAGTACGTTTCAATGCTTTTCCAGGATCTTTTGTCTCTACAACATCTTTAGTCCTTAATGAACACAGCCCACAAAATCCCACAGCTCCCTGGAGCCCCCATGTGTGTGTGTGTGTGTGTGTGTGTGTGTGTGTGTGTGTCCTGGGCAGGAAGCCTTTGTCTCGTCTGTGCGACGTGTAGAGCATTCATTAGGGACTGGACTTGTTTCTTCACACACACACACACACACACACACACACACACACACACACACACACACACATCTCTGCTCTCTTTACATTCCCCTCTATGTCATTCTCCCTCTACAACCATAACAGAGGGCCAATTGTGCACGCCTTTGGCACAGGGGATCATCCTGCTTTCCCATCAGCCACTGTAACACCATCTCAGAATCAAACTCCACTTACTTTATAATAAAAGTCATATTTACAAAATTCCAAAATTCATATGACATGCAGTTGGAAGAAAAAAAAAATCAAAAGAATCTGGAAACATTGTTAAATAATGTTAAATTTAATACAAAGGGTTTTATATATATATATATTTATTTATTTATTTTATATATAAATATATATATTTTTGGCGAAAAATGGCGTGATGCTGTTACCAAGCGTTTTATTCCTCTTACACCACAGCAATCTGCCAATGCTAGCATTTTTAAAATTAATTTATTAAAGAATTGCACCATAGTTTTTATCTGTTTATAGTTACATTTAATGTTACATTTAATTTAAAGTTAAAGTTCATGTTAGAGAGAAGTTTCAAAGCCCTCCGTCCTGAAAACTTTCCTGGAAAACCTTTAAAAAATAAATAAATAAATAGAATAAAAATAGTGCTGATACTGGAGACTCCTTCCCAACTGCTACTCAGAGAAAAGTGAAACAATATCAACACAGTTTTGAGGCAGGAATACACCCTGGACAGAGCGCCGGTCCATTGAAGGGCACCACACACACACACACACACACACACACACACACACACACTTGGCATAAGAGCCACTATAATAAATCTGCAGATGTAATTAAAGTTGCGTGTGTATGTCCTTGGTTTGAGCTGACTCACTCTCACTGGTGTCAATAGGAGTGATGGTGATGGTGGTCTGTCCCCATGGCAACAGTATCTATGAGGTTGCGAGGCAATTTGTGAGGGTGTGACAAGAAAATAATTCAACACACACACACACACACACACACACACACACACACACACACACACCAAGCTTACAGCTCTCCCATTGCTTCCATCTGGTTAATTATTTCTACATCTACAGAGGATCGGTGGTTCAATGGGAAACTCCTTTTTAAAACAAACAAACAAACAAACAAACAAACATGGTCACAAAGCAGCTTTGCAGGAATCCGGATATAGATTTAGATCCCTAGGAGGCAGGGAAAACCTGTGCTCCGTGGATACTTTAGAAGTAGACGATATCTAAGTGTGCTGATATTGAAGATCTTCGTTGCTGTGATTGAACACTGGTTTGATCGATCCATGTGCCTTCAGGTCAGGTTATGAAATGATTCACAGTAAGCCTATGCAGCACATTCTGTCACTCTCTCACCGAACAAGTTTTAATATGTAATGCAAAAATACCGTGGATGAAGGTATCGCTAAAACATACACATGAATCAGTATCGGTGTCTCTCAAATACCACATACAGAGAGTTCTTCCTACATGATCTTTCACCCAGATTAGGGGATAAGAGTCAATCCAATTATAAACTACACTGTCTTCTTCTGGTTGGTGCACACACACACACACACACACACACACACACACACACACAAAGAAAAAAACTCCTATGGCACAAGGTTGTTATGAGAAGCCTTTTGACCAGCTATTTCTAGCGACTCTTCTCCGTGAGTATGCGCACCGTGTGCAGTGTCTCGAAGCACAGCTGATCACAGTTTGGGACACACCCCAGATTATAGCCTTTAACC
>CM074955.1:24290530-24313755 GCA_037577455.1 Pangasius macronema
TTGAACACTTCTCTTTATATCTTCATCGTTGCAGCTTAATTCCAACATACAGTTCAGCAACATAATATATGTGAATGTAAGTCAAAGCTTTTCAGAAGAGAGTTTTCTTTGTAAGATGTTCTAAAGTTACATTAAGATCATCCATACAAGTAATAAATAACACGCATAATAAATAGCACACTCAGAGACACGCCGCGGCCTGAAATGGAATATAATCTACTTCTTTGCTCAAACGTAGTTCAGCCGATCTGACTGGTGTCTTCAGTCTGTCTGCACAACACACACCTAAAATACCTGCTTTGTCGAGTTTTTTTTTTTTTGTCGAGTCATTTTTCATTTTCTGCCTAAAAGTCATACGTTTTTTTCACAAATATTCTGGGGCAAGACTTGAAAATTACCACTCACCGGAGGTCCCTGCTCAATCAGACAGAGCTTGGGCAAGTTCTCCAAGAAGAATGGGCAAAAATATCAGGATCCAGATGTGCAAAGTTGAGAGAGACATCCCTCAGAAGACTTGCAGCTGTAACTACAGCCAAAGGTGACCTGTGCATGGGGTCATTTTGCATTTATTATGCAAGCAACAAAAAGCCTGTATTTATTTATTTATTTAACATCTGTATCACAAATAAAAGTTATGGAATTCATGAGGTTAGATTAGCCCTATTATGTTTTATTTTTTCAAGATTAGGCCTCTAACAGCTGCCATTAATTTGTTTTAATGCCACCAACCTGCCACACCCTAAAAAAAAAAAAGTGGTTCACAAAGCTCCGCCCCTTCAAGCCCTTGTTTATTCAAAGAGATGGGGGTCAATACTTATGCAAGGCACTGTAAGAAAGTGTTTGTTTCTGGTTGAAGCAAAGCAGCCTTGGTGGAGCTTACTCAACAGATAATTCCCTACAGGTCAATGGTGACTTTTGACCCGGTGAACTGGACAGAGGGCAAAGGTCAACATGGATCCAGCTCCTAAACAGCCAGTGGTAAATAATTAAATAGTGCTTTTTATGATCTGCATTGGTGTTCCTCAAACCTGGTCCTGGAATACCGCCATGCTGCATGCTGCTGTTTTCCCTACTCCTCTAACTCACCCAGTTCAGTCGTCCTAGAGTCCAGGAGCGGGATTTAAAATTTAAAAAATAATAATGAAAATGAGGTTAAGGTCATCACAGGGTGCACTCGTTTAATTACGGAATCACATCCCCTAGTGTCTTCATTTAAAAAAAAGAACTGAAACACAGCAGTTACAAATAATTTGGAAATAAAAACGTCATTTATGTTCACACATACTTAAACACAGTGTATCCCTACTTACTAAGCAGGTGATAAAGATAAAACTTAAATAAGGAACAAAATATTAAAATGCAGCATAAACCCCACACACATTAATCAAGTCCACATGAAGCGTGTACTGACGCACATGAGCGCAGTTTGCACGGATATCTTCTGTACAGTTGGATTAGTTAGGGGCCGATTCGTCTTGTTCTTGCAGTTGACAGACTGGTTTATCAGTGTTATGGGTGTGTATGGGTGTAAAAAAAAAAAAATTACGACTTTAACGTCAGTCTCAGTAACGACCTGTTACATCCAGGAAATCCGCTTTTACACACCAGCTATTATTACCAAACATATGCAGTTAGTTTCCTATCAAAAGTAACCAGATGTAAATCCAGCAGTGAGATTATACCAGTGAATTAAATGTGTGAAGTCTCGATTAAAACGTCTGGCTTTGGTAACGCTTTCACGGGGCGAGACGAGATCAGCTACATAGAGTTCACAGACTTTCCTTACCGTCCAAACGCAAGAGGTCCGTCACAGGAAAAACACGTGGATATTTAATTAAAGAGATGGGAAAATGACCTGGGAAAAAACCTGCTGCCTCCTGGTATGAAGAGGTATTTCCTGTCCTAAGATATATACGTTACAAGACATACATGTATGTGTTTGTCTGCAACTTTTCACAGAAAACGTTGCACACAAGTGCAGTGAGACGAGGCAAAGCGAAGCGGCCTTCATTTCAGGTGTCGACTTGGTTTGCCGAGGTGAAAGAGTCATGTTATTGGGTATAAAGTGTATGCTGCATAATTATATCGACCAGCGTTATTGGTTATTCTTAAAACTGATATCTGTTTTATATATTAAAAAAAAAGTTTCAAAATGTTACAGGCCCAATATTACACACACATATATATATATAATTTTATTCTTCTGTTTTGTACCTGTCCTTTAGTCCAGTGTACCATTTAAAAAACAAAAATAAAAAATTCCTTCTTCATACTCCTGTGTCTGCTTTATTTTTCTCTCCTGGAGCTGGAATGTCCTGACTCGGGTTTCCTTTCTTCATCTCCAGTCCTTTGACCCAGGTGTAGGCGAACGAGCCTCCCAGGACCATCATGTTGCTGCTCCACCACAGCAGGCTCTTGTGCGAGTGCTCGACCGCAACGGCGATGACGGTCTGTGCGCATGCCTTCGCCGTTCCTGACACGTTGTGCGTCAGAGGACTCGTGAATTTAATCTGCAGTCCTGTCACATAGCCAATGGCAAAGCCAAAGATGCCCCCGAGGACCATCATGCCCCAGAAACTGCCGTCCGTGACGCGGGTGAAATTGAAGATGCGCGGCAGCTCTCCGAACACGGCGATCAGAGGGAGGAAGAGCACACACGCGTTCAGGTTGTTATAGTACGACAGCTTCCAGATGCTTCCAGACACCACGGGCATCACTTTCTTGGTGAAAATGGCATTTAAGGAGACGCACGCGCTGGCCAGGACCCCGAATACCACCCCGGTCCAGGAGAGGGAGCCAGTGGCATCTTCCTGATCCACACCGAGCCAGAAACCACCTGAGAAACGACACACATCGTTACACTCACACTACAGTGGTGATACTCTTCTAATCAGAGAGAGAGGTGCATGCTAACATGTACAGGTACAGTTCCCATGGAAACACCTGGCTGTGTTCTTACGATGACAAAAACAAAAAAAACACTTTCTGCACGTAACATGTTACTTTTTGATTTTGGTGAATGTCTTCGCGAACTGTTGTATTAGCAGTAGAGTTACAAGAAAGCTTTGCGCTGTACCGTGCTCAGGTTTGAGTAGCAGTGCCACTGAGAACTCACCTCTACCTAAACCTAGACCAGTGCAGCAGCGCTTTAGTCCTGAGCTCTTCACCTTGTACACTGCCAGCTAGCCGAGCGTAAAGTGTCAGCGCTAAACCTTATAGTTCCTTATAGTTGAGATAGTATTCATTTTCTCTCCTATTAAAGGTGCAATAGACCATATTATTATTATTATTATTATTATTATTATTTCGTACTTGTACAAATATCCTGGAAAATATACAGCACATAATTAGAAAAGAATGGTTTAAGCAATGATCTTAGTTCAAGCGTATTAAACGGATGAGAAAACCCTGGTTGGAAAAGTAACCCACGGGCCAGAACGCTCGTTTGTGTTTGGACGAGGCGTCCTGTCAGTCATTTTACAGACACTATGTTCTGTAGATCCCGGGGGTGGAGCTTAGAGAAAGTGGATGGGAAATGAGATGAAGGGGAAAAAAGGCACCTTTAAAGGCAAATTGTTAGTGCGATCGTGAGGTCAGTGCTGTACTAACTTTCCTCAGAAATAAAGGCAGTAAAATTCCACTAAACAGATGACAGTACACACATATTTAAGGTGGAGTGTGACTTTAAGCCAGACCACATGCTAGTGAACTCACCCAGAATGACGCCACAACACAGCAGCGCGTACAGTGACGTGGTCTGCTTGAGAATGACGTAACTCAGCAGCACGTTGAAGACTGTGCTCAGTGAACGGCCCACGGTGTAGAAGGCGACTCCGACGTGTTTCAGGCACAAGTTATTGAACGTGATCATGGCGATGAACACGACAGACAGGGGTAACACCTGCACAGACACTTTCATGTCCACTTTAATGGAAGGGAAGTCCACAAAGCCCGGCTTTAAAGAGGCCCCCAGGCTCATGATGCAGCAGAGCCCCACGCTCACCACGCACTGGAAAAACGTGACAAACAGAGGAGCGTCCAGCTCTTTACTGTCCAGCAGGTGGTTGTTCAGGAACACCATGGTGATGGACACAAACCAGTACAAAGCCACCACAAATGCGATCTTTATTGCCCGCAGGAGAAATGGCTCCTTTTCCCCGTCCTGCCCCGTGGGATCGGAGTTGCTCAGAGCCATTTTTAAAATCCTGGAGCGTTTCAGTTGAGTCCTGTTCATGATCAACACACACACACACACACACACACACAGAGGGGAGGAAAGGGATCAAAAACTCACACAAATCTAACTACAGAACTGTAATTAAGTATACTTTATACTGTGTCATCGTCCTAAATGTCCCCAAAAAGTATTTATCGTAGCCCATTGCACTAAAATATAAGCAGATCACATAAAAATCACATCAAAAATACACATCAAGCTCCGGTATTCCGGTGCACTTCCGGGATCCTGTAAGTAGGACCCATAGGTAGCTTCACATCCGCCTGACTGAAAATCATACCACTTTAGCTAGCTTCAAAAAGAGATATCCTCGGCTAAATGTTTACCTAGCTAACATTGTCAGCATGCTACACGGTTAGTGATGCAGTTGCGTTTATTAAAGTTAACACAAACACGTTGTTCGTAAACAGGCGCATAAACGTCATACGAAAGCGTTGGGTTTGACGCATGCGCAGTAACGGCGCGAGGTGTTTCCTTAGTGTTGCACTAAGCCTTACTGAGGCGTTTCTTCTTTAAGCACGACGCGTGTACAGCGAGAATGAACAGAAATTATAATAAAAACATGTTATATGGTTATATATAAACAATAAAAACTAATATGTGGAGGTGTAAGTAGTAACACACACACACACAGACACAGATAATAAAGTAGTAAAACACTCCACCATGCAGCTTCTATCACTTCTCTCACTTAGTCAGCTTCACTTGCTTGAAATGAGATGAGAGTGATGAAAAGAAAAAAAAGGGTTGAATAGTTTACCTTACTGGATTGTTCAGTCAAACATGAGGTGCCTTCCAGTTGTTCTGTGAGTCCAACAAGGAAGTGCTTGTAATATTTAAACTCCTCCTCCTCCTCCACATAGCAGCCAGGTAACCACAATATGCAAAAAAACAACAACTGGGCTTTCCTGACGGGCCACATGTGCAACCAAGGATCCGGAAATGAAAAGACTAACCTGAGCGTCAATCAGTCGTGAGTTTCAAGTTTGAGGATCGTCTGCATGCATGGTGTGACCTCAAGTGAGTATACTGTACCGCTGTTTTAAAGCCACATGAGTGCGAAGCATATAAAACAAGATGTTCCTAGCCTCTCTTAGGTCTCCTAATCAGCTGCTGTTAACTGTTCCCAGGTCCCAGTTTTTTGCATATTGCTTTAAAGCTTAGGGCTGAACATGCCTTTAGGATAGCTGGCCCAGAATATATATATGAGTTTTATCTTTGTACAGCACATTGAGCAACTGTTGCTGTGTTTAAAAGTGGGAACAACCTGAGAAGAAAAAAGTTTTCTGTCATGACCAATACATAAAGTCATATTTGGCATACCAAGAAACATGTGATTCTGATCAAATGATGGACTAAATGCGTCATTTATTTCCTGCAGATCCTTCCTAATGTTGCTGTATGTCTCCATGCAGCCTCCCTGGTACGTTTTTGTCTTGGTCTTGTGTCTATTTTAGAGGTTCTTGGTGATGCCATTGTGGTGCTCTATTTTCTCCACTTGTTGATGATGGTCTTCACGGTGTTTCTTCGGTGCATCTGATGTTTTGGGACACTTTTACACCCCTCTCCTGATCGATATCTTTCGACATTGAGATCTTGTACATTCTTTGTATGCTGTTTTTGGACCATGGCTTCAGCAGTTGGATGAAACCAAGCAGATGTGAAGAAAATCCTACTGATCTTTATTTGAGGTTAATCAGAATCACTTCATTGATGGTGTATGATGATTACTTTTGAACATGAGTTTGAATGTGATTGTTTCATTCTGAGCACATGCCCATAAAGAAGCTCCTCGTCCCTCAGTTCAGTCCACAGTCACATTTCTGCTCTGTTTGAGCTTCAGACACACCTCAGGAGGTAAACATTATCTTGTGCTTTTTATTACAAAGTCAGGTGTGTCTGGAACAGGATGTAATGAGGTCAGGCGCAGCTGGTTGTTCACCTTGCTTTCTTAGTGCTTTTTTTAAAAAAAAAAAAAAAGGTCAGGTTTCTCGTCTTTGCGCTGTCCCAGTGCCTTCATGTTGTCAAATTGTTCCTCAGCTGAGCAACATCATTCCTATCACCACATCATGTGTTCAAGTGGTACGTCCAAACCCCTCATTGTTAAGTGCCTAAGGTTTTGAGGCCACTGTTGCTAGGCAACTGGAAATTATGGATCCCAAGCATACAGTGAAAAGACTTGTTGGAAAATGGTAACATGAGCAATCACAACAAGAAGATTTATGTCTAATATTTGAAAAGAAATATTCAAGTCCATTTTGGATGTTATGGAAGAATACAAATTTCACTGCTGGTGAAAAAAATAAACCACTTTAAGGTCTTAAAGGTCACCAAACGCCAAGCACAGAAATGATTTCAAGCATCAGATGCAAACTAATGACCTTAAACTCAATACACAGCTTTAATATCGAAGTATTTCCACCTGCTCCCTCATATTGACAGGGTTATTACGATACCATCCAAAAATGGCAAACACTTACTCTCCTTCTCTACACTGTGTCTGTTTTCTGACATCGCAGTGTAACTGCTCTTACACGATGAGGCCAAAAGTTTGTGCACCCCTGACCTGACACACATGACACCCATATGTGCTACAACATCTCATTCTACAGTAGATTTAATCCCCTTTGCTGTTACAATGAGCTCCACTCTTCTGGGAAGGCTTTCCACTAGATGTTGGAGCGTGGCTGTGGGGAATTTTTTTGTTCATTCAGCTACAAGAGCATTAGTGAGCTCTGTGCAGGACACTCGAGTTCTTCCAGTCCAACCTTCATGGAGCTCACTGTGTGCTCAGTGAGGTTTGTCAGGTTTCACAGGTTCGAGCCTCTTAGTTCCAGTGAAGGGAAATTGTAATGCTAAAACATACAAAGACATTCTACACAATTGTGTGGCAACAGTTGTTGTTTACGGTGTTTGTATGTGATGATCATTTGTATATTTTTGTATAATATATGTACATATATAGACTCTATAAAGCCTGAGTTTGGGAAAATGTAGACATTATTATTATTATTATTATTATTATTATTATTATTATTATTATTATTGTGATGTAAGGAGAATCTCTGACATAACAGTAATGCCTTATATTTATGTATACAGCTATAATCACACACTTTCCGCACTAAACCTGAAACTACAAGGCTGCATTTGTTTTTTTCCCCTTGAATCTCTAACATTAAGATATTATTAAGCAGTGTTTTGTGTGTGTTGTGTTTTTGCCAGCCGCCAGGGGGCAGTGTGCTCAGGTCTGTGTCTGTAAACATTACACAGGAAGAAGATCATCACCAAAACAGTGAAAACGCGCATCCTATTGCTTTGATTTGATTCACTTCGCTCAACATGGCAACCACGATCAGCACTCAGCGAGGACAGGTGAGGGAGTGTATTCATCTCCAGTTCGCTCGAACTGAAACAAATCTACAAAATAATCTTTTATTTTCAGATAAGCTAAAGCTTCTGATTCCTTCTCAGTCAGCGGTTTTTCTTCCTCATCTGTATTCCCACAAATCCCACCTCCTTCGCTGGGATTGGCTAGTCCTATTCCGGTCCAGCGCTCTGATTGGCTAATGGTACATTTCCGCAAGCTTTGCACCAATCAGTGGAATTGGTCGGAATGCGGATGGGAAGAAAAACTTAACCGTGTGGCGTAGCCACACAGCTAACCTGTAACATATTATATAATATATATTATATACTATATGTTCTACTGTTACATTGCTGCAACTCCTAATCAACACTTATATATATCCTACTGATGTGTTTATAGTGAATATAATGATTTCTAAATGCTGTCAATAAGCTAATGAGCTTGTTGGTGTTGTATAATGCTAACAAACATATGATTAGCTTGATTTCCCCCCTAAATGCTTTAATATAATTAATGTAATTTACACTTTCTGTAAAACAAGCCTTTCAGTTTCATTTTAAACCTAGCTGGCAGTATTGTGTGTGTGTGTGTTTGTTTTTCTTTTTTAGTATTGTTATTGTTAACATTGTGTCATGGGCATTTAACTGTTTATATTACTGTATAAATAAAAGAGAGAGAAGAGAGAAGTCATAAGATGGTAAATTGTGGCCCTAATATGATACACATGATCAGCAGCAATACTCGGATAGATTTCTGGCGTTCAAACGATGCTCGGTTGGTGATATTTGTCCCAATGTGTGCTGATTAAACATTCCCCACACCATCACACTACCCCCACCACCCTGAACCGGTGAGTTCATGCTTGACGCTGAAGTCTCACCCTGCAAATCGCCGCAGAATTCATGATGAAATCTGTCTTCCAGTTCAGGTGATCCTGTGCCCACTGAGTGACAGGAAATGGAATGATGTAGTCTTCTGCTTGTGGTCAGGATTTGACGTGACGTTTTGCATTCCGAGATCCTTTTCTGCTCACCTTAGCTGCAAAGAGTGGTTATTTGAGTTACTGCAGCCTGTCAGATCTTTGGGGTTTTTTTTCACACCATTTTGTGTAAACTCTGAAAATCACAGGAGATTATGAAATGCTCAAACTGGCAACCATGCCACATTCAGAGTCACTGAGATTCTTCATTCTGAACATTAACTAAATCTTTTGCCCTACATGAGTTTCATGCATTGTGCTGCTGCCAGATGATTGGGTAATTGGATAAAAGCATGAAAGAACAGAACCAGTGTTTAAGGTTCCAGGGTTTAAGCCGAATTACTGCAAATCCATCTTTATATAATAACTTTCTTATGAGCGTAATTATATCATGTATGAAACACATTAGGTGTCTTTCACATTGTGTTCGGAGGAGCATAACAGCACGTGATCACGGTGAAAGACTGTGAGCTGTGTAACTCGACTAGGCTGTTGGTCCTGTACGTGCACTTCTGTACAACACGCCTACACAAAGTGTTTACATTTTTTCCTTTATTGTAACTGCAATCACAGTTGCAATGAGATAAGCTTAGACATGGTTTAGACTCCTCATTAGAGCAAGGGTCAGAACATACTATTCTAATCTTTTCTATTCGAATCTATTTACATGCCGCTGAACCGTACTGTACTAAAGATTCAAAGCGGTAAATGACGTTTCCGGTACTGTGCGCGCTTGCCGTGAACAGGTGTACATCGGAGAGCTTCCGACGGACTTCCTGAGGATCACTCCGACGGTCCAGCAGCAGCAGGTACAGATGGACGCTCACGCGGCGCAGCAGCTCCAGTATGGAGGCAGCCTCAACACCATGGGCCGCATCAGCATCACAGTAGTGCAGGTATGCGCTGCACAAACACGTGCCAAAATAAGAAAACCTGCCAAATTTACGCCTCTGTGTCAAGTGACACAAGGGTGGTTTGGACAAAATCTTATGTAACTAAGAGTAAAACGTGATTTTAAACATCCTAGTAGGTTTTTTAATATCTATACATACTGTACACATGATCTGATTTAAGTAGTTCGAGTAGTCATATGAGCGGCACATACATAATATAAAGACCTCTAGATTTTAATTCAATAATCAGGTTATTTAGTTCTTCTGCACGGTTAAAATAATGTAGAAGTAGTAGTGACTTAATTCAACACTAAACCTGAAATTCTTAGCAATATTTCGCCATTCTTCCTTGCGAAAGCATTCCTACTTTGCCGGGATTCCTCTTCATCTTAAGTGTTTTAGCAGAAGCCTTAAGGTTTTGGAGCTATTCATTATTCCCTCTGCCTGATTAAAGCCCCAGTTCCAGCTGAAGAGAAGCAGCCCCAAAGCGTGATGCTTCCACCACCATGCTTCACCATGGAGATGGTGTTCTTTTGGTGATGTGCTGTGTTTTTAGTCTTGTGGTATTAGTCCATGGTTTTGAGAGACTGGATGTATTTTTTAGCTGGGCTTTTGGCTGAAAAAGGCCTCTGTCTTGCCACCCAATCCCTTAGCCGAGACTTTTGAAGATTTCAGGAGATCTTTTTTGTCACATGTAGGGAGCAACCAGAAATTGCTCCAGCTCTTTTAATGTTGCTGTAGGCATCCTGGCAGCCTCCCGGACCAGTTTTCTCCTGGTCTTCTCATCAGTTTTAGAGGGACATCCTGATCTTTTAGTAATGTCACTGTTGGGCCATATTTTCTCTACTTGTTGATTTATTGTCTTTCTGTTGTTCCATGGTATATCCAATGGATTGGAATTATTTTTTTAACCCTCTCATGATTGACTGATGATTCTTCAACAATGAGATCCCGTACCTGCTTTGTGAGCTCTTTGAGGCCCATGGGTTTACTACTTGGATGTTACCAAGACCTTTAAACTGCTTTGCAAAATGTGCAAAATCTGTAGGATGGTGGTGGAACGTCTGTGGGATGTCTGACGTCCGAGTCACACGTTTCACACGTTGCCACCTTCAGGGGGTCTTTTCAGTCTTTTACCCAAATATTTAATGACACTATTTTTTCATTCCATTTTATTTAACATCTAGTTTACATGCAGCATAGCTTAGCTGTGTGATCTATAGGTTTGACCACTTCTCAGATCTGTGTGTGTTATTTAATATACTTCCAGTGCATATATCCACTTGTTGATTTTGGACTTTGTACTTATAGGTTTTGTTTTCGTCTGACACCTGAGTATATTTTTCCAAAAGAGTTTTGATTTCTTTAAATGCTTTTAGATGCACATCTCTGTCTTGTGTGGATGATTAGTTGTGCTTCCATAAACTTTCCACCGCCATGTTAGATAGAGACGTACTAGGCAGATACAGAATGAGGTTGTATAAATAGAATTAAAAAGCGTGAGTATTTGCCTCCTAAGGAGTTTTCCTTTAAACTATGTCTTATGCAGTATGTGTTAGAAATGGAATCCCTCTTTCTTTTCCAGGCGAAGTTGGCTAAGAACTACGGCATGACGCGCATGGACCCATACTGCAGGATTCGGCTCGGCTACACCGTATACGAAACGCCTACAGCACATAACGGAGCGAAAAACCCACGCTGGAACAAAGTGATTCAGTGCCCGTTGCCTCCTGCAGTCGACTCCTTCTACCTGGAAATCTTTGATGAGGTTCAGTTGATCATATCATCTATAAGGAGGATAGCTACAGATCTAACATTAGCTAGCTAGTGTTTGGATGTTTGTTTATTTGTTTGTTTGTTTTAACAAGCAGGCGATTGCTAGAGAAACATCTGTTTACCTGCAGGTGGTTTACTGTTTCTCTTTAAAATAACTTTTGTTATTTTGAGATATTGAGACAAGTCTTAATCTCAAGACAGCAGAACTGGGAAAAAAAGTATTTTCTGTATATCTGTAGTTTCTTGTTGCCCAGGTGTGTCCTGTTAGACTGATTGTTTAAATAATTAATAGCTCTGAATATCTGCTCTTGGTTTGAGCCCTGGGTTTCACCTGTGAAAGACTGCGTTTGTTGTTAAAAAGGATAAACCAACATGAAGACCAGAGAGCTGTCTATGGGAAAAANAAGCTGAGAAAAGGGACTACTGTATACTATACTGTATATAGTTGTTCATTTCCACTAATAGTTTAAGGCAGTTTAGGAAATAATGACAAATTCAACCAAATATGGCATAAGTTAGCAACAGTTCCTCTTCTGCAAGCATCCTCAATGAAAACTGAATACTGTGATTATAGACTGTATCCAGTTACCAGCACACACCGAGCCTCTGCTTTATATATATAAAGAAAGTAGGTTTTCAGACTTAAACATCTCTGTTCCATATCGTTGTTTTTCAGAGGGCATTTTCCATGGATGATCGCATCGCCTGGACTCACGTGACCATTCCGGAGAGTCTGAGGGAAGGCAGCATAGTTGACGAGTGGTACAGCCTGAGTGGAAGACAAGGAGACGATAAAGAAGGAATGATTAACCTCGTCATGTCCTACTCTGTGAGTCTGAACTTAAACACAAATTTACACACACACACACACACACACATATATACAGAGTCATGCATGTGAATCACTACGCTGGTCCTTTATTTAATTTTTTTTTTTAATTCCTAGCAAATTATAAAACAATACATATATACGTGATACTGCAGTGTATTGTCTCAACACACTTTTCACAGAGTACTGCGAGTCAGGGCCAGTAACATTAGAGCTGTCATTGCAGCATTTCCAGGTGTGTTGCAATCAAGGGAAATAGTTCTGACATCTTGCTGTAAACTATTTTGACTATTTCGCTTGTCAAGACGAGCACAGTGAGTGGATCCAAAATCAGTTGTGTAATAGGACCTGTGATTTTGTACACTGCTTCATGCAGTGTGTTTATTGTCACAGTGGGGATAATAAGAAGGATGAGAAGTCCTGTTTTCTGTGATTGATGGGCATCAATACATCAGACATCTTTTGTGGGGGGAAAAAATAGTTTTACAAATACACTGTACATTATTCCATTTGTGATTGTTTTTTTTTTTTTTAGCATGATTTATTGGTCACTTAGCAAGTCCCTAAGGGAAAATGTGCTTTTAAAATAAGGGGTAAAGTTAGGAAGGGCCGTGGAAGAGCTTTAATCTGTTAAGTATGATGTGCATCACTGGCACAGAGCACTAACCACAGAGGGTTTGACCTCATATCTCTCAGGTGAAACCTTAAACAGTGAAAACATCTAAAGCATGATCAAGGCAGTCACGCATGCTTCATGAAGCTTCATACACCTGAATAAACTTCAGACTGCTGAATTGTATTGCTTGTGTTTTCGCTCTTCTGTTCTTTTTGGGATGTAGTCAGTGCCAGCAGGAATGATCATGCCGTCTCAGCCTGTGGTCCTGATGCCCACCGTTTACCAGCAGGGTGTCGGCTATGTGCCCATTACAGGTACGACCTAATTATTGGCTTTATGATGCATCGCCAAAGTCAAACCACACAACACAAAACATCAGGAGCTGATGGAAGCAGACCTAACCGCAACATTTCGGATTGTTTAACTCTACAGTTATAGGTGTAATCCATCAGGCTACACTCTGTAGGTAAACATTTGCTCGTCTGGATACTCCATGGACTGAATGCACCATGATTTCTTTAATTTTATCATCAGGATAATTCTAGTCTACAAATATAGACAGGAGCACCAAATCCAGCGCCACACAGCCAACAGCGCGTAAGCTCATTTGGAGGTGTTCCAGCACGCACTAATACTCTAGAAGCCTCCTCAAAAGTTTCACGAGGCTTCATCCGCCCATGACTACAATTACACACTTATCTGCTAAAGCGCTTGGAGTGTATGCTGTGATAGAAGCAAGAAAGAAACGATCCGCGTGGGAGCCATTTCCATTCATAGCTATATTTAGCTATATTTTCTTTTACTGTTGTTAAAGATGATTGTTTTCACGTATGATAATCCCCCCTGTAATGGTTTTCCCAGGCATGCCAGGTGTCTATAACCAGGGCGTGATGCCCATGGGGATGCCTGTCAGCACCCCTCACAGCGCCCCCTACGGTGAGGAGGACCTGCAGGCCCTGAGCGACATGTTCCCTAACCTGGATAAGGAAGTGATCCGCAGCGTGATGGACGCGCAGCAGGGGAACAAGGACGCTGCCATTAACTCGCTGCTGCAGATGGCTGAGGAGGTCTGATTGTGCTGTAAATGCACACAAGGCACTCGGTGGCTACACACAAAGGCCACTAAGACCATTCACCAACAGCAGGATTATTATTTTCTCTTCCCGCTTCCTGTCCATCAAGTCAAAATAAAGGCGCAGCATCACTGGATTTTATATTAAAATAGCAGCAGTCGCTGTTTGTTTTTTTTGTTTTTTTTCCTTTTCTTGAAAATAATCATGTTTTGGTTCTATTCTATACTTTGTGGCTTTATTGTTCGGTATTTTATGTAGCCTTGTCTCCACTGAGAGCTAAATACATATACACACACACATTATTTAACAGGTTGTAATATATTCTGAAGATAATTAAAGTTATTTAAGGCAAGTCTAACGCCAGCGATAATGGCAGACTTGCAAATATCATCCAGTTGCTAAATATTCAACAATATCTCACGTTTCCAGCGAACACCGTTGCGTATTCGCTACGTCAGTAACACCACTGTAACTCTGCCTTGGGTTTGGATGCACAGCTTGTAATTAATTTACAGTATAATAAAGCAAAACATGCTAAACACACGTTTCACGTTTGTAAGCAGATTTTTCCCGAGTCCTAGTGGGTCGCTGAGCGTCCTAGAAAATGTTCTGTGATAGACCGAGCTTATTACAGTTTCAATTTCCCACAATTCCTTGCTGTGTCATGAATGTGAAATTAGACCACCTGCAATGCCAAAGGTTTTATTTGAATGAATGATTTCTGATGATTTGATAGTTTAAAGTTCAACCTGCTGCTACCGGAGATGAAAGTTCTTTTGCGAACTCGCCGAAGCGTCGGTTGATTGTGCAAAACTTTGCATTCCCTGTGCGTTCTGAGTAAATATTCACGCGTTCTGTGTTTTATTTTATTTATTCATTTCACAGGCACTCACAAACTAACACTAAAAGCACTGGTTGTAAATATAAAGAACACATTACCCATGATTCCACACTCTGTGAAATTGGATACATGCACAATGCCAAAGGTTTAGTTTGAAAATTAATTTCGAGTTTTTTTTTTTTTTTCCTTTGACTTGAAGACAAAGTAATATTTGCGAGGTCAGAATTAATTCTCTCCGTTCATGTTAAATTATTATTATTATTATTATTATTATTACTTTTAAATCTCACAGCAGATGTTGCCATATTCCTTGAAAGTCTGGAAGTTCTCATGCAGGGATGTGGTACGTGGCTCTAAAATTCCTCCAAGCCATTCCTGACTTCTTTTCCAAAGCGATGCCCTCGTTGGCCTTAGGAATGCAAAGCCGAATGCAAGTCTTGTCTTTTAATCTTAAATCTGTCTCATATATATCCGTATCAGATTGCACGTGGAGCAATCGCCCTGATTCCTGATTGCTTACCACAAGATTTAAGTCCAGGATTTTCACTGAATCATTCAACTGTCGTTTAATTTAGACTTGCGTAATTCTTTCTTAATGTGCTCAAGCTGTAAAATCATGAAGTTCTTAGATCAATAAAATGCTTAAAGCAGGTTGTTGTTGTTGTTGTTGTTGTTGTTTTTCATACAATCATACTGTAAGTACTTGCTTTTAAATCTACACTAAAAAGGATACCAGTGTATTTATTTAGTCCCTTAGTGAGGACGTTGCATTTCTCCATCGTGTCCGCTCGGGCAGGAGCAGTGATGTGGAACTCTGTGGCACTTTACTTTCTGAAATGTCTGATTTTGTTTTAAGTTGAACAGTATACACCTGAATGACAATAAATCCCCAAGAAAATATTCTAGTCTTCATTTGTTTGGTGTTTGTGTTACTGTTTATTTGCTGCATAACTTATCTGCGAGTAGAACGAGATGCACTCTTTTGTTTGATTTCATTTTATTTGTGGAAACGACTGTAATTTGAAGTATTCACGCACATGCCCGAATTTCCCGCAACCCTTTGTGGATTTCCGAAATGTTTCCCACTTGTGTAAATCGATCCACACAAATGTCTTTCACCGCGTCTCCATTTGGAAGGCAGGATAAGCACAGTGTCTCTGAATGAATTAAGGCTGCACAGTTATTGGTCCAGTCCTTTTAAAACACGCTATAAATAACGAGGTCGTTTAATCTGTGACAAGGAACGAAAAAAAAACAAAACAGGACCACATTTTTAAACTGCAGTAATTTATTGAGAACTAAAAGGCAAAGTACAAAGAAGAACTTCCTCACATGCACTCTATAAGCACAACACACACTGAACACCCTGTGTCAACAAGGTAATAATAATAATAATATAAATGCGAAAATAGTTTTTCCTTCATTCAACGACTCATTGCATGCAGTTACAAGAAGAAGAGGAGGAAAAGCACTACATAGGCGACTAGAGAGGAACCCTACGCTTTAAAATAAAACATTTAGACTGACGTGCATTTTGACATTGGGTTTCAGGAATGGTTGAAAGTTCAACGTCTCCTTCGGCGTCTGTCGTCTTCCTCGCATTCGTAATCCTTGCATCCGCACGACTCGATGTAAATATATGTGTATGTGGTCTTTGATCCATCAGGGCAAATCATCTCCACTTCCTTCGTACTGGTTTCCTTCTCCTGACAGCAGGAGCATGTGTGTACCAGAGAGCTGGACTCTGCAGAGTACCTGTTATTACCAAAGGCAGGACGGAGGTGGGATAGTTAATCACACGAATGTTTCTAGCCAGAATTCTGTCTGAAGAATTTATTTTCATACTCACATAGAGGAAGTGTCGCAGGTTCCTGAGCAGGAAGTGAGCACCACCGGAGTTGTGCTTCTGCAGTCATCATGAACCAGCACACTGGCGTTTGTATGGACGTAACAGTTGCTCCGTGGAGTACCTGGGAGAGCGAGTGGAGAAGACAAGGGAAATCAGTCGTACAGGAAACCCCATGTACAGCATTTCGAAGAAAAATCTCACGCACTGTGGCTTTCACTTACAGCTCATGCAGCAGCCGTCAGCGTCAGTCGTCTCTGTTCCCTGTGCGGAAAGACAACGGAGATATAAATGCATTTTCCCCTGTCATTTGTAGGGTGTAAAACAAATCCGGATTGCTTCATGACAGAAAGAGTCGATGAATTAATATCAGTGAAGTAGCTTTAAAATAGATATTGTGATATTTCTCATTAGCGAATAATGTTTAATTATCGAAGAATTCAAATTTGTCAATAGGGCAGTTTATATTTTTCACTTCAAATAGGATTTTCTCAGTGCTTCCAATAAAAACTGATGTATGCTAATATAGCTAGTTATTGTGTTAGTGATGAACAAAATAGCTTTAAATGTTGTAAAGTGTTGACAGGTCTGACGACTTTTAAATACATCCCTGAGAATATGACCGTGCATTTCAAGACTCTGGTCCTGAACTCTGTGACTAATTCGAGCTAGTTTCCTAGCAGGTAACTAGCATGCTAGCTATTCAGAATCGCAGAAGGATCCCCATTCATGTCCCTTCGTTTGACATTAG
This sequence comes from Pangasius macronema, assembly GCA_037577455.1. Classification (NCBI taxonomy): domain Eukaryota; kingdom Metazoa; phylum Chordata; class Actinopteri; order Siluriformes; family Pangasiidae; genus Pangasius; species Pangasius macronema. The sequence goes on from CM074955.1 coordinate 24,307,742, forward strand.
ATTTCATAATATAAATTCAGCTGTTAAAACTTCTTAATGAAAATTATAACTAGTTTTGGGGGGAAAAAAACCAAAAACTCACTGGGACACAGATTTCTGGGTTGAATTCAGGACATATTTTCCTGCTCTCCTTTACCATGGGATCACCGTTAACACTCTGGCAGGTGTAATTCACACACTTATCATCAGGTGGGGAAAATGTTTGGTTAATCTGTGGAAAAATTAGAAATGCCATCAGGACAGTTCAAAAGTCTCACATTCTATGTGCATTTACAGGTGAACGCCAGGTATACAGGTATCCTGCACTCACTGGGATGGTCTCTGTGACATTGTTAATCGTCATCACACAGCTCGTCCTCACACACTCTCCACAGCACTTCCCAGCGACAGGCTGGAGCTCATAGCCCTTAAAGAAAACATAGGTGCATTATTATGATTTTTTTTTTCTTTCCTCATTTATTTTGGGGGATTTTGTGAGTTTTCTCCTATTTTTCTACATTTTTTGCCTTGCATTACCTTGTCACACTTCAGATTACATTCTTGCATTGTGCACACTGGAGTCAGAAGTTCAGTGTTGGGATCCATGGACGAGTTGCATTTGCATTCCTCACACACATTATCACTGGGCATGGGGGAGTCCGGCTAGAGAGAATACAAGAACCAATGTTAGGATGAATTAGCATAGCACTGATTATGTCACTTTTCAGATTTCCTGATCGTGATATACTATCCAACCACATGCAGTATATCATCAAAGGCCAGGTATAGATATGAATTAATCCTGGCTCCCTCCTTACCTGATATATTGTTCCGTTCTGCACACAGACTTTCATGGGTTCTAAAAAAACATGTGGAGTGTTAATTTTTCATTTCTATTTACTTTATTTTTATTTAAGTGCCTTTACCTTTTTATGTCCATGTTAAATCTATTTTATAACCTTGTGATTGTATTATCTCTTTAAGTTTATATGTACTCACTGCAGGTGTATGTAGGACAGCAGTCTCCTGGTTTTGAATCTACGTCTATAGTGAAACCCAGAGGGCAGCCCATCGTGGGCTTGATACACTGATTTGGATCACACTCTGCAAGGGAAAAGTCGCAATAGGCATAAATGCCAAATTATTTTAAAATCTGCAATCTGCCTTCTCTTCATCACAGTGCTTGTCATTACAAACGGTCCTGATGGACATGGAGAAGCCCCTGATCATCTCTGTAATAGAAATATGATCTCTACGCTATACAAAATGATTCTTCAGGTGCATTAGAGAAATCAAGCCAAGCCCAAAAAGTTGAATGATTTAAAAATGGCTATTATTCCCTCTAGTACAGAAACAATGAGAGGAGTGATACACGGATGGTGCCTTATTACTCACGACATTCGTAGCTGTTGCAGCAACCATCTGTTTTGTTAATGAGCACTTCTCCGGGTTTCTCACAAGTGGGCGTCATCGTGGTTGGACATATGATATCCTTACACTGTATGCTCAAGCTTTCACCATTACACTCACACATTTGGCAGCCAATTTGCCATGTTTCATTCGGCTGAAAAAAAAGAAAGATGTAAGGTGTACAATACACAAAGATGGGAGGCTGTAGGAGGCACTTTGTTTGCACAGCAGATAAAGGAACGAAAGGCCCTGTTTCTACTCTGTGCGCTGTTCTTCATTTTTACTACATCAACTATTATTCCTGAAGTGCACTTCATTCCTGAAGTACTTCTCTGATTCATATATATTATGCTCCGCTTGGTCTGGATGACTGAATAATGATCTAATGACTGAAAGTGCCTCCTTTACTGGCACTAATGCACCAGTTCAAGTTGGTAAATCCTTACAAAACAGTGTGTTTTCTCTCAAGGCATCAAGTTTAGGAATACATACCATTTTGGGACTACCATCACTGCCTATGCAAGCTGGAAAACAAAGACAAAACCATAGGTCAAGCACTTGTTTAAAGACCTTGTTTGTTCAGTACTGCAACTCTGCAGATGATCTGAAATGTTCTCTTAACAGAAATGCTTAAGTTTTGCAAAGCTGTAGAAGTGGAGGTGGCATATTACCGCAGGATGTGACGCAGACATCTGAGTAAGTGTTGAACAGGATGGTGCCTTTCATACAGAAACATCCCTCCTGCAGTTCTGTGCTTCCCGATCCCGTTATATTCGTGTACTTTTCATTATACCTATTACGATCACAATATGCAATATTTAAGCATTTTACAAAATGTCCTAGTTGAAGTACTTGTTTCTATATTGTTAATTATATTCAAAGGACAATCAGCAAATAAGTAATCATTTGATTAGGAATTTTATTTTTATTTTTTTCGGTGTAGAGAGGGACGTTACTGAGAATTGCAGGTTGGTTGGACAGCGGGGCCACACGCTTCGTAGACTTTAGTGGGAGGACATTTAACCTCTGTAAAAGAGGTAATGTTTATGAATCACATAGTCACATTAGGTGGACTGTTACCATATCAGAAATGTCAGAAAAAGAACAAGACTGTTCCACTAATATAAAAATATTCCAGCAAGTATAATTAGCCAGAGTTATTAGTATAGAGGCTTCAAGATTGGTCTATTTTAAGTGCTAATAAAAGTAATCAACGTAAAAGATACTGAAGCACATATGGAGCTACTGTATGTGCTAATTAATTGTTCTCTCATGCTAACTAATGACTGCTGAACGTGTTAATTCATTATTAACTAGCAGGTTAGTTCCATTATATACTTTTGAGATATCACTGTCCTATTATTATTATTATTATTATTATTATTATTATTATTNTTATTATTATTATTATAACTCGTAAAAGTATTAGGAACAGAATAATTGGTTAGGAAAAAATATGCAGGAATGTAGTGAATTACACTCACCGCATTCTCCATTAGTGTAATTCCTCCAGGTTACGCACACTCCTTTTTTAGCACATTCGGACGCATAAGCCTGCAGACTCGTGCAGCCAGGCTTTCCAGAGCACACATCCTTTATGCAGCTCTGCATGTATGGCTCTAAAGGAATGATGCTACGGCATTCTTCAAACACACTGATAAGTGAGAGAGAATTTTTTTTAAACAATGTAGCATGATGATAATGTGCCTTTTTTATATGTTATACTGTTTTTTAATCATATAGTGCCTGTAATTTATTCCTCTGTAATTTGTGTGGTATTAGTTCATGTACTTTGCTAAATGGCTAACATTATCTTGCCACAGTTTCTACAGAAGCCATCCATAGGCCACGTGGTATTGTGCTATAAAGTGAAACAGCCACACAGACACAGGTATATGAAATATATTTCCATCCCAATGTTTTACATAGTTTAAATGAATTTCCAGTCTACAAAAGAAAATATGAATGCTTGGGTTTCCGTCATGTATGCTGTTATGCTGTAACATTCTGAAGAGGAGCAATAAGATCAGACCAGTTTGAAGGGAACAAGATATTTGATNATATTTGATTGTCTATTTCTTAAAATTAAGTATATAGTCATATCAGCTTGCTAACTAGGTGACTTGATTTAGCTTGGTAGCAGCTATGTACTAGCAAGCAAACTAAAGTAATGTTGAGAAATAAGAGCTAAAGAGCTACGCATACACACATCATCCATCTTTGCATAAGTTGTGCCAAACCATACTCTGTCTACTCTGATGACCTTTATTAGTGTTATTGCTATTCACCTGCTGTTGAAGAGCTCACAAATGGCTGACTGGCAGTAGGGTGTGGTGGTGGGGAGAATGGCAGAAATGGTAGTTGGAGGGAGAGTGGTGGGTATTATGCACGTCTTATTGGGAACCTGCCAATCTGGTGCAGTGTGCTCACAGGATTCAATTTGACCAGAGGGTGACATGCAGTCATTCTTTTGATTGTTATCACAGGTCCCTGGGAAAAGATTGATGGAATAAAATTGTAGGCTAGGATGACTTGGTTACAATAATAGTTCATTAATTACAATCTATAACCATACACTACCAATCTGTTTGCTTTGATTTAGCAGTACTACATTTTGTTGTAATTTTACTCACCGCATAGGCCTTCTGTATTGTTATAAAACTCAGAGAAAGGCAAGTAAATGTTAAAAGTGGTCCCTGTGTAGGTCACTTTAGCCTGAATCTCTTGAATCAACACTATGATCTCCATGCCTGTGCTTGTGATGATGAAATTATCATTTTTGAAAACAGGAAAGACTTGTTTGTTGTTCACCATCACCTGCAATATTTTAGAAAGACATACAAAACAGATATTAATTTTATGATCTTAGGAACAGGAACAATACACTTCTTGCCACAATCACAAGAAAAACATCATAATATTAGAGACAAATCATTACCACATTGGTTGCACCATCTGAAGTCATTGTCTGTTTCAGAATAACATCCTGGGAATTGTATGTAATTATCAGGCTCTGTGAGCAGAATGAGCTCCCAGTGCTGCATGCTTCCTTGTCAAGGATGATTTTCAGATTTGCATTGTAAATTTGTTGAACCAAAATATATGAGCAGTTATCACTGAAGGTATAAGCTGTTCCATCAAATGTGACATAATGAGAGCCGCTCCATCCACTACAAGAGCCTGCATTAACATGTCAAACAAATATCATAAACCTTTGAAGTTAGCAGTGTTCATATTAGCACAGACATGATCAACTCATATATGTAAATATATGGATAGAAATATGTTGATAGAAATATTCAGCTTACATTCACATTCGTATTTGAAGCAGCAGCCAGTCTCATCTTTAACCTTTATGGGTGTTCGGCCATTTGCACAGTTTATCGGTTCAACTGGGCTACACTGGTATGGTGTGTAGATGACTGAGCCATTTGTACATGTTGCAGTGGTGCAGTTATCCACTTTCCAGGACTCTCCATCCTGTTATTTTTTTTTTAATAGGAATTGATTATTGCAAATAAAACTGTAATGTTTAGAATATATTCTGGAAAATATCAACTGTTGGCCAGTACAATATATCTACTTTCAATATACTTTTATCATTATTTTATGTGCAATAAAGTTGTGCCTAACTCTTCAGAATCTTGGATGTAACAGTTACAGTTAAGTCTCGTATTTCCTTCTGGTTTTAATGTACTTACTGAATAAGTAGTTACTGAGTATTACAATTTAGGTTAAACAACTGAATAATATGCTGGGATATGAAGGAGTTAGAAGTTTGGACTAAGATTACCTTTCTTGGTGGTTTAAGACTGGAACAGTCTGGGGCTACAGTTGTAGAAGGTGTGGCAACAGTGGGAATACTTGTTGGAGTTATAGCTGGAGTACTCCTTAATTCTGTGGAACTGAATGGTGTGGTGGTAATGGGAGGTGGTGTTGTCAAACAGGAATATGATTTTATCTCAACAGCACAAGTGGCATTGCAGTATGCAGTATAGCACCACCCAAAGCCATCAGTTTTGTTGTAAATGATGGTCTCTAAAGAATTACCAAAAACATTTGGTATAAATTAACACATTAAATGTACTATTATACTATGTACTATATTTAAGACAGTTTACTTGAATATATATGTATATAAGTCTTACCTGGTTGAAAATTTGTTCCATTTACAAAACAACAGACAAGTGCTGAAGTCACAGGTGAAGTTATAGTGGTACTAATATTCTTCTGTGGGGCTGATGTTGGAAAAGTTGGTTTGGGTCCAGTTACAACTGATATTGTTGTCTTTGGAAGAGCTGTAGTGACAGTTGAAGTTGGTTTACTTGTCAGTGTTGTTATTTCTGGTGATATGGTGGTCTCTTTAACAAAAGGAGTTGTGGAAGGCCCAGTGCTTGTTACTTCTGGTACTGTGGTAGTAGTGATTGGAAGAGTTGTAATTGGCAATGTTGTTTTTTCTGGGACAATTGTAGTTTCTTTGGCAGAAGTAGTTTCCAAAGGCTTAGTGGACGTTATTTCTGGTGGCATGGATGTTATCTTTGGAACAAATGTGGTGGTCAGTGTTGTTGTTTCTGTTGGACCTGTGGTCTCTTTGGAAGGAGTTGTAGGAGCCTGAGTGGTTGTCA
>CM074955.1:24408773-24423025 GCA_037577455.1 Pangasius macronema
CACACACACACACACACACACACACACACACACACACACTCTCTCTCTCTCTCTCTCTCTCTCACACACACACACACTCTCTCTCTCTCTCTCTCACACACACACACACACACACACTCTCTCTCCCTCTCATACACACACACACACACACACACACACACACATGATTGTGTAACTCTGCTTGTAAGGACCCTCCAGTGATTATAATCATTATTATTAGGGGCCAAGCACTGAAGGTGAGGAGTTATGGTTATTGTGCCTTCCTCTGGCTCGGGTGTCTGTGGCAGCCTTTAGAACTGTCTGGTTAAGTTGTGAAGTTTGGTACACTGACTGCGGAGGGTCTAAGGAACATTCTGAACAAATTTGGGCCAAGTGTTGCCAACACTCTAGCGCCACCATTGGGTCAAATTAGGGCCTAATTTGGAAGTATGTTTATGGAAATAAGTTTATCATTACTTTTGAGCCATGTGTCCAAAATGTAAAAGCCAGTCATCCCTAGATTATATTTTATAGTATACATAGTATAATATATAAATTTATATATATATATATATATTTTCCGTCATCTTGGATTTTGTCAAAAACGCTTTCTTTTTCAAAAACGTCATCTTCAGAGTAAGCCTCATAAAAGCTATCGGAAGAATTTTGATGATACCGGATGGGCAGCCTGTAATGGGCCGGCGGCTCTGACGGGGACTGAAGCCCTGCAACAAACTTCATGACAGCGCCACTTACTAGTCACACGCTTACATCCAAGTTACTCCACCTCCAAATCCTGTCCAATCTTTACCAAACTCAGCTCACATCATCATCTTGAGGCCAAAGGAAGTCTGATATTCAAAACAGTTCTCCCATAACAGACTGGCAAAATGTGTGAAACTACAAATCACTCCTGAATCCCTTTGCCTATAGCTATGGCTCTTTCCTGTGACTGCTTCTGCAACGACTGTAGCGTGTCTGTGACTGTGAGGCTCTCCGAGGCGGGACGCCTGGCCTGAAAATGGTATAATAATAATAATAATAATAATAATAATAATAATTATTAGGTGATTAATGCTATACCTGGAGCTAACTCTAACCTTAACCTCAGAAACCAAAATTTGGGCTCTACTAATTTTAGTTCAATAAAAAAAATTCATCACAGGGACAAGCTAGATGTCCTAACAAGGCCAAAACTGTCATTTGGTTCCCACAAAGATATTAAAAAAATAAATCCATGTGTGTACGTACACACACTGTGTGTGTGTGTGTGTGTGTGTGTGTGTGTGTGAGGAGGACTGAGTTGGGTTTATTTAGTACATTACTGTCTCCGTGCACATTTTCCCCGCAGGGGGACTTTTATTAAATTAAATGACAGTTGTAACAAACGAATGACACTTTTCAAGCTTCCTTACACGCAGAGCTACGATGAACACAGATGAATTATAATTAGGAGGACGAGGCCGGGTCAGAGGAGTGCGGGCGACACCTCGATGGCGTTGATCCGGAGCACCGTCTGCGGCTGCACGATAGCTGCACGAACACACAAACAAAACTCTCATTCTCGCAGCAGGTCTCAGAGGGGCAGCGTGTGTGTGCGTGTGTGTGTGTGCGAACGCGTGTGTGTGTGTGTGTGTGTGTGTGTGTGTGTGTGAGAGAGATACACTGTGACATTCAGCATGCACAGCGTTGTTACTGTGGCAGCACAGCATGTTAACTGCACCCCTAAATCATCATGCGCTCGCCTCAGACTGCTGAGTCGGGATGTTTAGACTTTGCTTGAAGTGGTGTGGGACACCGTGCGATACTGCTGTCTATAAGAACAGATGAAAGGACGTCACGGCGGTTAAAAATAATAGTGGAGGACATCTTAAAGCCTTGTTCCTCAGCACACGGGTCTGCTATCACTCTGCACGAGCAGCGTGTACAGAGAATCCAGCTGATGCTATAATTCCAAAGCTGCTACTGTATTCAAACGTACAGGTGCTGTTTGGTGTTACTGAACCAAATCATATCTTGGGATGAGTGTATGATGATTTGGATGATGATGAACCGGTATTTAACGCAGTAACTGTTAGGTACGCGAGTCTCATAGTCTGATCAAACATCCAACATCAAACATGACCTAGTTATCTGACTGCATTTGTGATAAAAGTGACAAAAAGTGATTTTTTTCCAAACCTTCACTTTAACAAGCATCAGAAAGCATCTGTATTATAGTATTATCTTTTGTTTTTTTAAATAGTGAGATTAATATGAAACATTCTCGACAACAATGCGGAGTGTACGGATTATCGCAGGATGTTATATAACGCATTATCAGCACATGCCTAATATGGATGCATTTGCGCGAGGGGTCACATGCGCACAGAAATGCCGAAGAGGTGAGGCCCGAGATGTCATTTCTACAGCAGACGGTCAGGAATCTCACACTCTGCTTCTGAAACGCAAGTCCTTTCCTTGGAAAACACTGCAGGTCGGTTTTTTTTTCTTGCCGGAGCCGAGATCATTTTCCTGTTTACTTTAAACAAATCGACAAACTAAATTTGGGCCGTCGCTGGAGTTTGCGTGCCAGAGGAATTGAGGCCATTCTCTGAGACAGGACTAACGGTCTCCCTGACGATGATAAGTCGGTTCAGATGTTTTGTTTCAGACGTTCAGACGGACATTGACCTACATATACCACAAACCATCTAGCGACGTCTCTCGTAATCACATATGGAACAAAAATGATTGTAATTAGTAAAGTAGCCTTTTAGACGAATAAAGAAAAAGCAACCAAAATAATATCACCTTTATAAACATAAAAAAAATTAACTTAAAGGTGCATTAGGTAAGATTAGTTAGCCAAGGTTAGGTCTCTAACGGTTAATGATTCCCGCCCAGGTACACGAAGCTCCGCCTCCGGAAGCTCAGGTGGCCCATATGGCGTCTATAAATTGATCGACAGGAAGCGCATCCAAAGACACACAAGCATTCCGGACTGGACGTCCTTCTTCCAAAAAAGGTTTTTTGGCATTGCTCTACATATCTTCCAGGTTATTTGTACAAGGAAGAAATAATAATAATAATAATAATAATAATAATAATAATAAAGAATCATTTATGGCAGCTTTAAGCAGTAATCTTTTATAATGTCCTTCCGAGTCTGATTATATATTGATTATACTGACCCTAGCCAGTCTTAAGGAAACCCTGCAGGTAGGAGTGGGAATAAAAAACCCCACACACCTTTACATTAAAGTACGGATCATTTGGGGATTTAGTCAGCGAGAAAGACTCGGGCTGAGCTGGAAGGCAGAAGCACAGCAGTGTGTTTTAAAGAAAGGTGAAGGAGTCTCCTGGGAGTTTGGCGTCCTCATGAATTAAAGTCTTTTCAGCGCGACGCTGTGACGGTGTCGTGAGCCGTCGTAAAGCGGAGGCAGTTATTGTGACGTTTGCACGGGACGAGTTCATTTTGTCAGTGGGTTAACCGATAAAAGTGTCTCAAACCTGCGCGCTCGGCTTCGGCTCGCACAGACTCCGCTATGAGTGAGAGTTATAAAATATGCATGCGGCTGAGCAGCGGGTCGTTATGAGCCCCATCCGTTACGGCCCTTTCGAGTCCGGAGGACAAACTGCGCGATAAATCGAGACCTGAAAAATCTTAAAGCTGACTCACTTCTCTTTTTCTGGAACCGGTGTCTCTTCCAGAACACCATGTGCACCATCGGCCAGGACTCGGTCTTCTCGATGACGGTGGCCTCGACTCGGACCAGATCACGCCTGGGTGTGAAAACAGTACACACACACACACACACACACACACACACACAGAGCGTGAATACTGAAGGAACAGAGTCTTTTTGTGCAGCGCGTGGAGGCTCATGCTAAAATATTCATGCAGCTATGCAGCGCAGGATATTTCAAACAGAAACCATTCATCTGTTCTGCCACAGAGTACAAAGCTAACTACTTGTTTTTAACAACCTGCTTTTAATTAGAGTTTAACTGCAGCCCTAATCACACACACTCGATTATCCTAGGGGTGGTGTGGAAGAAGCTCAAAAACTGGACCCTGTGAGAACAAACAGCGCATCATGATGCCACTCCAACACACATCGGTCATGATGTTCCTTATAATGCATCTAATCACATTTCTCCAACGAGTCCTCTCATCATCTTTTAACAACAAACTGGTGATTAAGCGACTAAATTAAGACCAGCGTTATATTTAAAAAAAAAAATAAAAAAATAAAAAAAAAAGGATGAAAGATGTGATCCTGTAACACACTGTTTTTGACACCTCTCATTCAATCCAGGTTTTAACAGAATGAAAGTCACCTGAGGAGAGGCTTCCCGATGAGTGTGAAGTTTTCTCCTCCCACCAGCAGCACCTGCAGAGAGAGAGAGAGAGAGAGAGAGAGAGAGAGAGAGAGAGAGAGAGAGAGAGAGAGTGTGTTAGAAAACAAACAGAGCCTGAAAAGCCGTCACTTCTGAATCCGAGCTGACCTTCTCCAGCAGTATGCGATCTCCACACTCTGCCTCGATGTGGTTCTCAATCTGAATCAGATCGTCGCTGGTCACCTTCCACTGACGGCTGGCGAAGTGAACGACGGCAAACAGACGGCCGTAGCCTCGCTCCTCCAGCAGACTGTTCACCTTCTCTACAGCCGCTGCAGGAGACATGGCCATATTCAGTCACTGTCACTGCTACAGGAGGACTGTCCCTCTGTACACTGCAGCGTACTAGACCTACACCACATATACTTGCATATAATAATAATAATAACAACAACAACAACAACAACAACAACGACAACGAGTATATTCTTTTTATATTTCTTCTTCAGCAGTAAAGGAGTAGGTTCTTATACAGGAAAAAAATGTATTTATTCTTCTACATAGCAAACTAGATAGAAGTGTGTGATGGCTGAGAGGAAAGTAGTAAACAGACCAATCACTTGAAATACCACACACACACACACACACACACACACACACACACACACACACAATTGCTTATTAGTGCAATTACAGGCCAGCAGTGTCCTGCTCCGGCGAAACCCAGATAGACTTTTTTTTTTCCCTTTTACATCAGACAGATGTCACAGGACCAGCAGCTCTCATGCACGAGTTTCCAACAGATCTCCATCTCATGACACGACTAATGCTAGTAATTTCCTGATGCTGGTCTTTATTCACTCCCCCCCGTTTGACTCGATCTGCTGAAGGCACGGGGACCGACAGTCAGTCTGCATTTTGTTAGTGTTCTGTTGTTTATAACCAGGTCTTCCCTGCACGCTGGAAACGCAGCATCACTGCCAAATATTACACGATTTTATTATATAATACGTTTACGACGGAAAAAGGAGTTGCCGCTTCTTTTATCCATCGGCATCATCCCATCATTAATCTGCCTCCACGCCGGAGGTGAAAGTCGCTCCTGGAATTTCAGAAATTTTTCCGTTTAGACTTTTCCATGAGAATTTTTTTTTTTGCTTATGCTTTCATCTCTTAAACTATTAGCCACACAATCTACTTGTTCATCTGTTGACAGGCTTCGTGTGCTCGCTTAAATCAGGATCGGAGCAGCTTAGAGAGACAGAAGAGAAGAGATGTCAGCGTGCCTTGATGCTTCTGTTCTTCTCTCTCTTTGTCATATGGAGGTGATTCAGGCCACGGGGGTCTGGACAGCGACGTCTCGGGAACGTAACTGTGAGAAGGAAAAAAACATTTAAAAAAAATGTACGTGATTTTTTTTTGGCATTGATTGAAATCATAACGCTAAAGCACTGATAATACAGTTCTCATATTTTATAGGAATTGTATATCATAAGGATAATTCCTGCTATGTATATTTATATTGATATTGATGTGTGTGTGTGTGTGTGTGTGTGTGTGTGTGTGTGTGTTGTCCCTGTATGTCTGACATGAATCCGCAGTGTTAGATCACACAGTACACAGCAGAAACGAGGGAAGCACAGTACAGTACCTCTCAGGAACGACAGTGCTCTTCTCCCTCAGACAGCGCGTGACCACTCCTTGGCATGCAGGACATTGTTTGTCTAGTGAGTGCGAGTAATCCAATGGAAGTAAGTAATGACTTTAGGTTTAGGATCTGGATCCGTTTGTGCAAAGCCCCTCCCCCCTCACTCACACACACACACACACACACACACACACACACACACACACACACACACAAGCAGAACAAAAGCACGATTAGACGTCCATATCGCAGTACTTCCCTATTGCAGTTTCTGTCTGATTCGAACTAACACGTGAAGTCAGCCGGCCTCAGACTGCTCGCGCTGCGTCACAGGGTAACAGACTCGGAAGAAAGCACCGTCTACCCTCTTCCGCATACACGAACTCGCATTGGCTAGTGTTGCTGTGATTGACAGGGGACAGAGAAGAAGCCCCTCCCACCCTGAGAGCACGGCGAGCACTGATAAAGCGCCAGCAGGCGTCAGGTGTGTCCTGTTAACACCTCCGACTAATTGGGGTGGGATGAAGGAAATTCACGGAATAAAACCCTGCTCGTTTCTGTGATTAAGCTGATCAGTCTCGCGTGCTCATCTTTACTCGCATGTCATACTTGCGTCCAGACGACGGTAGCCCGTCCTTACAGGAGCGAGAATCGAGGATCCCATGTTCATGCCCCTTTATGTCCATCACCAGTCCAGCAGCGTCTGTAGCGTCTGCGCCAGAAGCTTTGCTCTGGTTAAAATGAAAGACTGTGTGCAGTATGTGAGGAATAAAACCCAGCCAGGAAACAGCATCCTCGGCACGTCCCGATGTTTTATTCCTCTTCTGCCACAGCAACGTGCCAGGCATTACAGCTTTTTATTCATTCAAGGAGCGAATTTTACTTTTTTACTCTATCTATCCAGCTCTACAAGTATTGGCACCCTCTCTGTCTGTCTATCTATCTATCTATCTATCCATCCATCCAACTCTACAAGTACTGGCATCTTCTCTAACTATCTATCCATCCATCTATCTATCAAACTCTACTTAATGACCGTAGGAGAGATAGGTAGGTCGAGATGTCCATAACCGTGGGAGAGATAGATAGATAGATAGATAGATAGAAACTCTACAAGTACTGGCATCCTCTATACCTATCTCTCTCTTTAACTACACATTACCTTTCATACCGGCTTTGTCAAGCCAACATCATAACTTTCTCGTTATTATCATTTCTTCAGAGGGTGCCAATACTTCTGGACCAGACTGTACATGAATACGTGTGTGTATCCTTGTATAGCACCGTCAGTTCATTAACATCCTTCATGAGAATAAAATAAGTGTTAGGGCGGAAAAAAGAGTAAACAAGCAAGCAAACAAACAAACAAACAAACAAACAAACAAACAAACAAACAAACAGAAACAACAGTGTAGCACGGAATTTAAAGTTTAAATATCCGCAGTTTAGCTTTAAAAATAAATCCCTCCTGCACAAGTTGAACAGTTTATTTCTATAAAAATGTCACCTACGTGTTTGTTGTGTAAGAACAGGCTGTAAATGAGCGCCGAGTCTCCAGCACGCTCGCAGCATTCCCTGACCGCTCTTCACAGTGGCCGCCATCTTTATTTCTCTCGCCCCCTGCCTGTGAACCGGAAGTACAAAGCGCGGGCGGACTACAGTACCTCGGCTAAGAACTACAACATCCATCGTGCGTAGCTGCAGGTCATGTGATACCGCACGTGACGCTGGTGTTGGGCTCAGCCGCAAACTCATGGCTGGTGTGTGGAGGAGCAGAAGGTGGGAGAGCTCTCTACAGACTCATGATACAGGTGAGAGAGAGAGAGAGAGGTGAGAGAGAGGTGAGAGAGAGATAGAGATCGAGGTGAGAGAGAGAGAGAGGTGAGAGAGAGAGGAATAGATTTGTCCAAGCAAGCAGTGTTTTGTTGTTGTTGTCTTTCCATTTCCATATAGCTGAGTGTTCATAGGATGAAAATAAATAAATGCCAGTCCTGTAATAATAATTACACTACTGTAAAGATCCTGGCATTAAAACCCAAACCTTGTATCTAAATTTGTTAGTTTGTTTGTTTGTTTTTTGTTTGTTTGTTTGTTTGTTATTATTGATTAGCCTCAGTATTAGAGTTTCTTTTGGAGATAATCCACTTCCAAGGCTCACAGAAACCTTCATTATAAAGCTTCAACACTTCACTTCACTACATTTAATTTGTGTCATGATGTGAGCGATTTGTTCAACCATTCACAGTGATGTGTTTAATCTAAAACGTTCGACTGGAGTCTGAATGCAGCCACGCTCTAAAAATCTAGTGGAAAGCCTTCCCGGAAGAGTGGACGAAGGAAGGAAGAGGGAGGAAGACCGAAGCTCCATGTTCATGCCCATGGATTTGGAACGAGACCTTTGCGGAAGGCCAGACTGGGATGCGACGGTCGGCCGGGGGTGCACATACTTTTGGCCATGGACTGTATGTAGTGATTAAGAGGAGTGTGAGAATCTCACACCGACTTGCTTATATGCCTTCATTCAAACAGACGTACAGCTGAGAGATGAAGGGTTGAGGGATTCATCCTGGGCTTTACATCTACATCTACACCTGGTATGAGAACAGGATCCGAGGAAAAGGTAAAAAGTCCAGGCTGTTATTGAGCTACGGCTCTGGAAGTTGTCGACGTTGTAGTTTTCATCGTCCGCTATCTCATCACGGAGGGATCTATAAATGGACAAAAAGACTCATTAGAGCTAAAAAACACTTGGCTTTTAAAGCATTTTCTTTTCTTGGTGCAGAGAGTCTCTTTTTCCTCTTTTAGCTGTCAGATGTGAAGAGAACAATACAGCGTCGTCGCATCTTTCACTTCCTTTATCTTCATTATGATGAGGACAGCGTCTTTTATTTGATGCTGAAGTCCACGTGGCGCTGAAGAAGTGAAAAGAAGTCATATGATCAAACCTGCGATTACAGTTTCAGTAACAAGCCTTGGGGGATGTGTCTCACCACGCACGTCTAGAATTTATAACCTGCGCCATACGATCTTACAGAATTAATTCATTACATTTAAAATAAATTTGTAGAAATGCTCAAAGTTGTTGTTCTTGTTCTTTTTTTTTTTGCTAATTATTTTCTTTGTCTTTCACAGGACTTGGTTCCAATCCAGCACAGGAGACTGGTTTTTCACCCAGGACCGTGTGTGTGTGTGCGTTTTTGTGAGTGTGTGCGTTTTTGTGAGTGTGTGTGAGTGTGTGTGAGCGTGTGTGTGTGTTACCAGTCTGAAGGAAGACCTGCATGGCATTGTTTTGCCCCGGTGTTAATACAGCTCTAGAAACACCACTGCCTGCTAGCCATTTGAACCACTGCCTGTGACGTCCGGAGCCGTGTGTGTGTGTGTGTGTGTGTGTGTGTGTGTGTGTGTGTGTGTGTGTGTGAGAGAGAGAGACACTGTTGTGAGAGACATGGCCGTGAACTCCGAGCCGAGTGATTGGGGATACACTGGAAATGAGGAAGAGAAAGAACCGCTAATTGTGGCACCGCATGCCCAGTCGAAGCAGACTCAGGGCAAGACTTCGCCGTATGGCGCGGTGTTTATTGTGGTTAATGCCGCGCTGGGGGCGGGGCTTCTCAATTTTCCTGCTGCGTTCTACATGGCTGGAGGAGTGGTAGCTGGAGTAGTGCTGCAGATGGTGAGACACACACACACACATGATGAAGAAGGCCATGCCTCCTTCAATAAGCCTGACGTAATAATCGTGCTAATTGAGGTTTTTTTTTTGTTTGTTTGTTTTTTTTTTTTTTTCTGCAGTGTTTATTGGTCTTCATCATCACTGGCTTGGTGATCCTTGCTTATTGTTCTCAGGTGAGCAGTGAGGAATCAAACCACTGAGCTCAAGCCATTTCCTGGGCATCTTAAGCATCGATGAATCATTTACGGTTATAAGTAAGACGCGTAGTGCTCATGATTTGGTTCCTGATGGTGTTACAACTTTTGAGTCATCTGTACTGAAAGTCTTGACTAACACGTCTTTATATGCGTTAGCTCATGATCTGTGACTCGAGCCACGGCGTCTGTCTCTCAGCTGATATGCTTCTCGTTCTTCAGGTGAGCAACGAGAGCACGTATCAGGAAGTGGTCCGCGCCGTGTGTGGGAAAATCCTGGGCACCGTATGCGAGATCGCCATTGCCGTCTACACCTTCGGCACGTGCATAGCCTTCCTGATCATTATCGGAGACCAGCTGGACAAGCGTGAGTCACGTGCATTATATCTGACGTGGTGTGATGTGAGCGTGCGTGCGTGCGTGCGCGTGTGTGTGTGTGTGTGTGTGTGTGTGTATGTTGAGTTTTGTCGTATGGTTTTTCTCTTGGCGGTGTGTTTAGTGATCAACGCGATGGCTCATGAGTCGGACAGTGTGGTCAGCTCTCACTGGTATACAGACCGCAAGTTCACCATCACAGTCACCTCTGTGCTCATCATCCTCCCTCTGTCCATCCCCAAAGAGATCGGCTTCCAGAAATATGCCAGGTATGCTCTGTCTGTCCTTCTGTCCTTCTGTCTCTCTCTCTGTCTGTCTGTCTTGTGTCTTTGGCAATTTTTTTACAATTTCCTGTTTTGACTGAGAGAATTGTGATGCAAGTCTGCAGCACGTGTGTTTGTGTGCACGCACTTCTCTTTGTGTGTCCTTTAGCACATTTAGCGTCGTCGGCACCTGGTACGTGACCGCCATAATCATCATCAAGTACGTCTGGCCAGACCCGGAGATTTCGCCTGGAATCATTCCTACCAGGTTCGTGCTTCATTTCCTGCAGTTGTTCAGCAGCTGATCCAGCTGTCTAGGAGTTCTAACATCTGCACACGCTGGTGTGTTTTCTTTTTCCTCCCCCTTCCAGTCCTGCGTCCTGGACTGCCGTGTTCAACGCCATGCCCACTATCTGCTTTGGATTCCAGGTGTGTTTAAGTGTGTGTGTGTTTACCAGTTTGAGACGTTACCACCCTACAAAAAATTAGATACTACACATTTATAGTGTACAGGAGCTGGAAATATAAGTAATCTCTCTCTCTCTCTCTCTCTCTCTCTCTCTCTCAGTGTCATGTGAGCAGCGTTCCGGTGTTTAACAGTATGAGGAATGCGACGCTTCGGCCGTGGGGGGGCGTGGTGACTCTCGGCATGATCATCTGCCTGGTCGTCTACACAGGAACAGGTGTGTGTTAGACCTATAAGCCGGTGTAAGCGTTCGTGTTCCTGTACGTGATGAGCCGAATCAAGACAGCTTTCCCTCCCTCTCTTTCTCTTCCTCTCTGTCTCTGTGAGCAGGTGTGTGTGGTTTCCTGTCGTTCGGTTCCATGGTGAGTCAGGACGTGCTGATGTCATATCCTTCCAACGATATCGCCGTGGCCATTGCCAGAGCCTTCATCATCATCAGTGTGGTCACTTCCTATCCCATACTGCACTTCTGTGGGAGGTAAGGGACACGGGTGAATGGATGGAGGGAGCAAGCAGATAGCAGGGATGAATAGTGAAAGATAGATATCTATAAGATAAATATAGAAATACGTTCAGGGAGAGAAGAGCAAATAGATGGCTTAATAGAAGGAGAAAATGACAGATGGATAAGTAAATGGTGAGAACGATGGTCTAATGGATAGAGCCAGAGAATGATCGCCAGGCAATGACAGATTTACAGAGCGAGAGAATGGCGGATGGACGAATAAAGCAAGATAATGACAGGTAAGTTAAGAGGAAATGACAGAACAATGAATGGATATAGGAAGAGAACGATGGACACTTTCACAGATCAAGGGGATAACAAGATGGATGGAAAGGAGTAGGGAATGATGGATGGATGGTACTATATTTCATGGTACTATTTATACCTCTGTGTGTATATAATGGCGCTAAGTGCACTCTGTGTGTGTGTGTGTGTGTGTGTGTATTTCAGAGCCGTGTTAGAAGGTTTGTGGCTGCGTTTTAACGGGACAGACGTGGACACAGACGTGGTGAGAGAGCGAAGACGGCGTGTCCTGTACACACTTGTCTGGTTCTGTCTCACACTGATCCTCGCTCTCACTATCCCCGATATTGGGCGTGTCATCTCACTCATCGGCGGCCTCGCAGCCTGCTTCATCTTCGTCTTCCCAGGTATGTCTTATGTCTGTCATTTTTTTTTGGTAATATATTTTAATAAATTATGTACGTGTGCAATTATTTATCTCAGATACCCCAAACATCATCACGTCCCAACTTCTGGCACAAAAGAAGTCTGGCGACTGGTGAGAGCCACAGCCAATCAGAGGACAGGGACAGTGTGAGAGTGTGAACAAAGCAACAGAGTCTGATATTATACTATAAGAGGAAAAAGGATCCAGGAAATCTAGTAAATGATAAATGAGAGTCAGCCGATTTATCTTCATAGACCCAGCTGAGATGTTGTTGAGCTAGAGGACTTTTGAACTCTGATGAAATGGAGTGACATGTCTGTTTATGAGTAACGGTGGCTCATCCAGAGGGGCAGTGATGCAGAAACCCACCATATACTGTAGATCAGCCATTCAGATAATGTTAGTCTTCATAAAAATCCTCATTTACAGCTCCAAATATTTTAAATTCCATTGAAATACTACTGTTTTGAGTGACCAACTATTAAAAAAAAACGTTATCTGACACTAAGGATATGTTCCATTGATTTGCTGCATTGCAGCGTTCTCACTTCCCCTTTTAACACCAGAGTTATTCTTACTCCTAGTGGTCCGAAATGGGAACTGCAGCAAGCACTAATTGGGACAGGAATCACGCTGCCCCATGCTCGGGCAAGGTACAGTGGAGAGACGGTTAATGATGGGGTTGCCAAGGTTACCGTTTCCGCAGGCAGAATGTGTATGATGTATAGAAACATTTCTATTGTAAGATATATTGTAAAGATTGGGAGAGGGAAAGGGCGATAATGTCAGTACAGAAATGTGTGAGCACCACGGCGGTTTGTTTATGTGTACACGGCAGCAGACAGATCCAAATGAAAGCAGAAATGGAATGAATGCATAAAGATAATTTGCGAAAGAGACACTGGGCTGAACGAGAACGAGAGAGAGAGAGAGAGAGAGAGAGAGACAGATTGGAGAGCAGGGCAGAGAAGTGGAAGAGGAAACTGATAAAACAAGCCATGAGTTGAGAGAGAGAGAGAGCACATCGCCCCCTGATGGAGAATGCAGTGCAATACCACACATGCTCAGTGTTCAGATGTCAGTACAAACCATCAATCAACTTTAAATGAAGAAAACGATTATGAGCCTACTGCAGATGTGCCTGGAACACAAATATCACAAGCCACAGTGCCTGCTGCTAGACTCACAGTGAAAGTGAGGCCGGTTAAAACCAGGAAAAGGGGCACCTGATCTGGTACATCAGCACTGACCAACACGGTCCTTCAGACATAGAGAAGAGGACAAAAGATCCAGAGCATTGTGGATTAAATATCTGGCATAAGCTTAGCCACCTTTGAAGCTTTCACCATTTGCATCTGTTTGATGAAAATGAGGGCACGCGCAAGGGAGAAATCGAGCAATCAGGAAGGAAAAGCAGAATGTGGATGCAGCCTGGACAGCCGTTGAGAGAAGGATTTGGGAACCACCTCAAAGTCTGACATTTTGGAGTAAAATCACAACACTTGTTCAGAGATGTGGTGAATCACTTCTATTTCCAGCATTGGTGAGCGCAATGACGCAAGTATGCAACAAATGAAGCACTGAATCATGATCTAATAGCAGGAGTGAAGCGAGATGTAGCACATACAAACTCACTCACCCTAACTTGCAGCTTTAAGTCTCTATGGTGAAATAATCATAGAAATGACATGTACAGAATGAGATGGGGTTAGGCCAAAACATCAAGCATTATCAGACAAAGCCTCCAAGGGAGGGAGGTGGTGAGAACAGAGACAAATCAAGTTAGAAAATTAGGCCATTGAGCAAAGGAGTGCCAGAAAAGAGAGTCACTGAAGAATAAAAACAAGTAGAAAAATAATGAAGATACAGATGATATATCCAAGAAAATGGATGCCGTGCCACAGCAATTAGTCTTAGTGGCAAACTCTATGGCACAAATGATGGTGATGCTGCCAAATGCTAGAAATTCAGGGGACAGGTGCACTAATACTAACCAACTACAGGAAATTGGATTTATTTTTTGTACACTGGAGGAGTACAGAGTAACTATAGGGGGATAAAGTTGATGAGCCATACAACGAAGCTATGGGAAAGAGTAGTGGAAGCTAGGTTAAGGAAGGTAGTGGAGATTTGTGAGCAGCAGTATGGCTTCATGC
>CM074955.1:24444455-24460653 GCA_037577455.1 Pangasius macronema
TGTCACTCTGTTAAAGGTGTGGCCTCTACGTCTGTCACTCTATTATAGGTGTGGCCTCTACGTCTGTCACTCTGTTAAAGGTGTGGCCTCTACGTCTGTCACTCTATTATAGGTGTGGCCTCTACGTCTGTCACTCTGTTAAAGGTGTGGCCTCTACGTCTGTCACTCTATTATAGGTGTGGCCTCTACGTCTGTCACTCTGTTAAAGGTGTGGCCTCTACGTCTGTCACTCTGTTAAAGGTGTGGCCTCTACATTTCATGCTACTGGAGGTGTGGCCGCTTCACCTGTCACTCTAGTGGAGGCGTGGCCTTTGTACTTTTCAGTCACAGTGAACTGTATTGCACTGGATCATATCCAAGAATTATATATATATATATATATATATATATATATATATATATATAACACCAACTGATTCAGTGTTTAACACTTAGTGTTTATTCATGTTGTGCTGAATCAGGAATGGGCAGCATGGGAGCATTTCCTCCTCACAGCTCCAGGATCCCTGGTTCCTCCCTGAGCTCGGGTTACTGTCTGTGTTGAATTTCACACATTATCCCAGTGTTCACATGGGTTTCCTCTGGGTTGTCCAGTTTCCTCCCACCAGGTAATAAACACTGTAATCATTAACTGTGTGTGCGTGTTAACATTTAGAGTACTGCGTTTTGCTGTGTAGTAATGAATCTTTGTGCCATTAGCAGTTTTATTTTTATTAACAGGCCTAGACTGAAATGTGGCATGAAGTCTAATTAGTGTCTTCATAGTCAACAGCTCACTCAAAGTCTAATGTGTGTTTACATTTATTTGCTTTTGAGTTGATACGTTGATGTTCACGAGACCATCTCATTTTTAATTACGCACTGACAGACAACAATTATGAAACGTTATTTTCTAATTGGTTAATGAGAAACAATTCTGAAAAGGCCCATGTACGTTTCTTGGTATGTGAGAAATGAATTCTGACAATAGGGCAAGTAATGTACATGAGCAATTATGAGTTATTTTCTGAATGACATAATGACATGGCATCTCATTTAACATTTAATTGGATCACTCGGTCAGATGAAGCCGTCAGATTAGACGAGATCAATGTGGCCATCTCGCAAAGCGACTGCGATGACGCTGACTGCACCGCGACGTACTGAAGGAACACAGGAATGTGCGCTCATCAGTGGTCATGTGCTCCTTTATCATCCTTTATCATAACATAAAAGACCATGTTAAAAGAAGTCTGTTGTTATTATGAGGACGCTGGTCTAAACTAAGCCATTTTGCTTCTTTGAAAAATTATTTGAAAAGATTTAAGCGTATTAGTAACTCTATGATTTAAAAACTAAAAATATAATAATCAGTCATTAAAAAGTTAAATAAGAATAAAATTATATGTGGCTTTTTCATTACAGAGCTAAGAAATGAACGAAATAGTTATTTCACCAATTTTGGAATCTGAATTGATGTAAAATTGATCATCTTGGTTATTAAATTACGTTCATAGATCAGGACTAAAAGCATTTTATTTTGATTCAGCTTTTATCTTGCTTTATTTTGATCACAGCTGAACTATTTCAAATTTCCTCATGTCGTCTCTTCTTTCCTCATGTCGCCTACAGTCTTCCAAAGATAAATGCATTATTATTTTTTTTAATCTTCAATGGTGATCAAAAATAAATGTCACAAAGTTAAATATTTTAGTATTAAAATACTCAAGTAAAATATGATTAAATTGTACTCAAAGTAGCGTACAGTGAACCATGTGTTCGAATTCTGTACTGAGAGAACATGTGGTTAAAAATGATGATAATTAATGAACTAATAATGTATGGTTTTGTTATTTTTTCTTTAATGGAAGATAAAAAGCCCTGGACTGTCAGCTGCCATGATCTGGTCCAGACAGACATTAACGTAAAGAAGAGTTTTGGTGAAACCAGAGAATATAATTTTATTTTTACTAAAAAAAAATTATAATTTCTATACAACACAATCAAAGGTATTCAATATTGTTCATCTACAGAAACATTTTCAAATACAGGGTCCTGACATTGACACCCTCACTTGGTAGATGACCTTAGAAACATTTTCTACTTTATATAATTACAGACCATATGTCCAAAAATAAACTGCTTTTAATAAAAAAAAATAAAAATAAAAAAAAAGGCAGTTCACCAAAATATAGTAGCTAAGGCAACTCAAAGTACTAGAACATTTAAAGTCTTTAGACTGCATATAAATAATCCTAAAACATAATACACAGAATGTACACTCGGCCCTAGACCGTCAGTACTGTTCTCTACTTTCCCAAACAAAAAATCCTCCATATACACACACGGCACGACCGTGGAAAAGAAAAATATGCAAGATATGAGTCCCAAAGAACAAACTGTTCACACTGTCCATGGTGAGGGAATTAAATGGACCTGTTACTTAAGACTCCGTTACTGCAGGTGGACAGGAACTGACTGTATGCTTACGTAAGGCATAACACACTACACGCTGCGCGGTTATACGAAAATAACGCACTCTGAGGGGGTGGTGTGATGCAGCGCAACGCGAGTGCGTCATTTTGCTTATACCACAACGACTTGCCAAACGATTCCAATGTTTAATTTATTAATGAACAAAACGTCGCATATTTTTTTTTGTCTCCTAACAAAAACATCACGTCACCGACTATACATTTTACTCTGTTAAACAAACCATTTTTTTCAATCCGTTTTTTATTATTAGGCTTAGATTATGTTGAGCGTCCACCGTACAAGCCCTTGTGTTTGAGCTGTTGCTATGGAAACCATAACATATTAGAACGAGGGCATTAATATAAACCTCATGTCACAGCCAGAGCTACCATACAGAAATACTGCTCGCCTTCTGACCAATCAGATTCGAGAATTCAACCACGCTGTGGTATAAGCTATACATAGTGCCTGTGTAGAGTAGAAATAACAAACCAGACAGTAATTGTGCAGGAGGTGTAGAAGTATACTCCAGTTACTTTCTCCTCACTCTGACAGTAGCAAAAATATTTTTTAAAAAATAAACAAAAGCCCTGAGGAATGAGACTGATGGACAGTATAATCTGTTGTTTAGGGTAAATGGAGTTCTAACCAATTCCTCCATTGTCGCAAGCTGGAGAAGTAATTCGTAAGGCCTTCATAAGCCCTGACTTTTAGTAAGGGACACATACTTTTGGAATTTGGAGGGAGTGGGGCCCTGAGGACTGGGATTGAGCTCCAGTGGGACAGAGACAGTGTTATCTCTTCTGCTGCAGTGGTAGAAGTAAATGGAGCTGCTGTCTCAAAACAGTGTTATTGAGGTTGGACAGAAAGTGAGGCAGTGAACCTCTGATCAGTTCTTCCATTGGAGCAAACTGCAGGAGCTGCCTGTCTGGTTCTAGTTTTCTCATTTGGTCCAGGACCTCCTGGAGGATGGTGCTGATCTGAGGTACTGAGGAGAATCCCACACACAGCAGCACGACCGGTGGGCCGCAAACGGGGCAACAGAAACTGATCGACTGGAAGCAGAGATGGAGTGCGAGAACCAGAGATGCGGTGAAACGGGTCAAAGCTGAACACAATGGAACCACCAGTGCTGATCCTTCAGAAAGTCCACGCAGAGCTGAAAACACACTGCTCAGTAGCTTGTGTTGATGAAGCGGGTCTCCATCGTGCAAAGTGGAAACACACGTCTCTGGGTAGGAAGGACCTGGACAGAACTGCAGCTCTAGCTTGTTTCCTGGAGGTGGTATATCCTGCCATGATGGGTTCCCAACCATCACAACACAAGAAGCAACATTTGGATGGTTGCAGATTTCATTTAATATGGATGCAGGAGATGAAGACTTGCTGGAGCAAGATCTGCATGCTGGTGTGTTTTTGGCCAAGGGCTGTTCCTTCAAGACCAGTGTGCGCTCCTCTAAAGCGTCATTAAGCAGATCCAATAACTCCTGATCACAGAAAGCAGAGCTGCGTACTTTTGGGAGTGCTGCTCCCACGTGACTAAACCATGCGTTTAAGTCGCACTCAGCCACAGGACCAGTGAGTACAAAATTATG
Source organism: Pangasius macronema (assembly GCA_037577455.1). Lineage (NCBI taxonomy): Eukaryota > Metazoa > Chordata > Actinopteri > Siluriformes > Pangasiidae > Pangasius > Pangasius macronema. Next base: position 24,448,505 of record CM074955.1, read on the forward strand.
TCCTTCCTCACCCTGAAAATGTTCCTCTATCCATGCTTGGTAAGGTCCATGCGCAAGACGCTGCCTCCATTCCTTAAACTGCATCTCCTTACGCTGGTTAAAAGATCCCACTTGCTTCCTCTGGCACGGCTTCCCCCAAGCCATCGATCCACCTCGGCACACCCAGCGTTTGCGTGGTAAGAACTGCACCTGAAAACGTTGCACATAGATTTGCGCGGCACATTCTCTGAGCTGATCTAGATGCTTGCGTTGCTCAGCAGTCATACTGGTAAAGAGTTGCAGGTTCTCCTGGATGGTGTTGATCTGTAGCATGTGGAAAAACACGCAGATTTCCTCATGCTGCTTGAGAAAAGAGTTGGGAATGCAGCTTTTTGGAAACAGTGCTGCCGTGGAAACCATATCTGGTCCGTAGTTACGGATCAGCTTTGAGAGCAGCGGCCGGACATCGTCTTTGGATTTGAAGTCCAAACACACAATGTAGACCTCAGAATTCCCAGATTTACTAGTTGCAGGTTTGAAAACGTGAACCAAGCGGAAGCAACACACAAGGAGGTAAAGCAGGCAAATGGACGAATGCTCAAAAAGCGTGAACATCTTCAGGACAAACGAGCCTCCAGGGGCAAGTAGGAGTAAAGCGCACACAGTTTCACAGTACTGCAACGGAGCCACTAAACTCTCCTGCTCTCCCGGGTCGCCCTGACAGTCAAAGCTTCCGTCCGCAGTGACCAAATCCACACTGCGCATGTTACCAACAAATACCTGCAGCTCCAGCAAATGCTTCTGAAGCATGATGTCACCTGTGTTGTCTGAGCCGAAAAACCACCACGGAAGAGTATGAGCAATGAGTCTGTCGTCTGCAATCGTGCAACTCCGTCCATTAGCTTCATGATACGGATTTAGCGTGTTAGCAACCCAGGTCCAGTCACAGTACAGCCTGCTGGTCTGGAGGAAGTGATTAAGCGCAGAAATAAATGCTCCAGGAGCTTCACACAAATGAACAGAGTTCAATTCACCGTTCTGCAGTGCCGTTTCTGATAGGAGTTTGAAGGTTCCTTGGATCTCGTAGAATTTTGCCCAGGCCTGAGTGCAAAGTTCTGCATTGGCAGTCTCGCGGAGGTGGGATGTAACGGTGCCCGCTCGGTTGGTGGAGCAAGTGTGCTGGTGCCACACTGCCAGATCTTTGTCACTGAGCTGATTTTTCACCTCGTTTAGGGAGTTTTTCAGAGCCTGCAGAGGTGGATGACTCCATGGCCGGTCACAGAGCACCACGCTGGGGTCTGGTAAACACCACTCAGTTCCAGGTGGAGCGCTGTACTCTCTCACCTTGCTAAAAAGCTGCTTCACCTCTTCCACAATCACTTCATCAAAAGACTCAGGAGTGTCTGGCTTGTCTGGAGGCAGTCTTTTTTTTGTGCCGCGTCCCCTGCTCATCCTCCAATCCTGCAACGGAGATCATAAAAAGGAGACACTCGGTCAGAAAGCAGCAAACACACATCTGAGTCCTAATGCGCCTCATGATCTGATCGAATGCAGGTCATGCTGCATAATACATCACTGCAATGTTCTCCTCACACTTAATATGCATGTACAATACTTTAAGCTTTTTAAAATTATTTTTTACGTAGCCTACACAAGTTACTCCATAATCTAATATCATAATCAAATAAAATAACTTCCAAAAGAGTAAACACGTGAAAAAAAAAGTTTCTTACAATATGAAAAGTCAAACTAGGACAAACTACACCGATTTATATTATTTACACAATCAATTAAAAGAAAATAAACTTAAGAAACGTCTATTATATGAGGAGTTTCATAAACAGCACTTAAACTAGCTAGCTTTACGATTTTATACACCATGTAGCTATCCCCAAATAGCCGGCGGATAACCAGCCACGCGACCGCTGTGTGAAGCGCTGAGTCCGGTGAAGCTGTTCAGGAAAACCCGAGGTCGCGTTCCGGGCCTGCTAACGAGCAGCAGCTCAAACGCACTCGCTTCTGTCTTTTCAGCAGGCGGCTTTTCAACGCATGCATTTAAAAAACTAAATACTACAAACTCAAACAATAATTTATTGTCATAAATGTAAACTAGACAAAGCATTTACATATTGCTTACCTTCGAAAACATTAAGGGCCCTTTAATACGGATGAAGACATGGTGTTCAGGGGGTTGAGCGCAGGGTTGCCAAATATTTCTAACCAATTCCCCATTTATGAACAATGCATGCATGAATGAATGAATGAATGAATGAATGAACTGCAATATAGAGGTAGAGTGTCTGTAATGGTGCTCCGTACTCAATTATGTTTATCTTAATTAGTTTTAAATCCTACTTCAGTCATAGGTCAAACATACACTCACCTCCATCATTAGAAACACCTGTACACCTGTACATCCAGGCAATTATCCAATCAGCCAATCACGAGGCATCAATGATGAAATCATCATGGACATACAGACTGCGTCCTACTGCTCGGCCACTGATACAGAACGTACTGATCAGTATACGTGTGTAGTGTTGATTACAATTCGGCCAGGCTACATCTGCCATGTTGGCATTGTCATGTGACCTACAATGTAATTTGATTGGACAAGCGGTGTTCCAAGACTGCTGATATTTAGTACAACGGCATTCTGTGTGTGTATCACTCCACTTGTCTGTGTTCGCCACATAAAATTTCAATTATAGCAATAGTTTGTGTTACACTGAAAACGTTACTACACTTACTATGGGGTGTCAGTCAGTCTGTACGTTACCATGGCAACACAGTGATCCAGCTGTGGCTTCTATGGGAGCTATTTTCGATCGTATTGCGTCTGAAATGTCAGTTACTCGATATTATGAACAGCAATATCACACTCTCAATCATGCTTTTATACTGAATATCAGCACTGCTGTGATTACATGCGGCCTACAGCTGAATCAAAGCTGTGCTGATGTTCATTACAGCATCACTCTCACTGGAGTGATGGGGGAAAATGTGATTTCTGTGATTTTGACTGTGGAATCCCCTGCTGAAAAATCAAGCTCGGTCTGACCTGCTACTTGACTAAATGATGAATAAATGGTGAATATTTTTGAAAGGCTTATCTACAATGTAGCATTAGTAGCAGTAATTCAGAAGCTGTGTCCTTTCAACCATCTCCAACTGTCCTGTTTTGGTGAGTCTGTGATTCAACTGTTAAACTTGTTGAGATGCTTTTTTGCTCACCACGTTTGTAAAAAGTGGTTACCGTAGCCTCCCTGGCCATTCTCCTCTGACCTCTCTCATCAACAAGGCATTTCCACCCACAGAAATGCTGCTCACTGGATGCTTTTTGTTTATCGCACCATTCTGTGCAACTTGTAGTTTCTGAAATACGCAAACCAACCCGTCTGGCTCCAACAGCCATGCCACAGTCACTGAGATCACACTTTTCCTCATTCTGATGTTTGATTATTATGAACGTTAACTGAAGCGCTTGACAGGTATCTACATGATTTTTATGCACTGCCTAAAATAAACAAGCAAATGAATGAATACATACATACATACATACATACATACATACATACATACATATCTCTTCCTTACAGTGGGGGGAAAAACAGTTCACATTGTACAGAAACGGTATTGAAAACTTGTCTGATGTATTGTGTAGTTAGAATGACACATTCTGGAGCCACAAAGTAAACTAGGATATAAAATTGAGGGTAATGGAGAAATCGAAACTGTTGGGTGGTGATGTCACTACACATGATTTAAATCTTTTTTTTGGTGAAAGCGCATTACTTTTGTCTAGATTCATACAACATCTGAATCAGGCTCATAACCTTTTTGTAAAATGCACAAGCTTCAAATAGCTAATAGGTGTTCAAAAAGTTCCAGGCTTTCAGAAGTTCGCTGTGTTTCAGAAACACTTCTGACCAAGCATGGACCAGACTTTAGAACAACATCGTTATAAATAACATTGTAAATGTGTATTTGCACCAGGTATCCTTCTTTTGTAATTTACATACATACACACACACACACACACACACACACACACACACACACCTGATCATAATATTAAGACCAGGGAAAATATTACAAGTATTCACACTTCGCACTGGTGGATCGTAACCAGGTTGTAANAGCAAATTTTTAATGTTAAACTTTTTTGGCCTTTAATCTAGGCACAGAAGTTTTTCCAAATTTATTCAAAATCAAAAACTGCAATCTCTTATTTAGAGAAGTATTCAGCCCCTTTATTCAGTGCTTTGTAGAAGCACCTTTGGCAGTAATTACAGCTTCAGGTCTTCTTGGTCCAGTCTCTACAAACTTTGCACACATGGATTTGGACAGTTTCTCCCATCTCGAGCTCAGACTAAACTGGGCGTGTCTGTGAACCTCCATGTTCAGTTCTCTCCACAGATGTNGTCTCTGACCAAGTCAGGTTACAGAGTTTGGTTGGACCGCCAGCACTAGGACAAGTCCTGGTGGTTCCAAACTTCTTCCATTTCACAATGATGGATCCCATTGTGCTCCTGGGAACATTCGCCGCTTTAGAAATGGTTTTATAGTCTTGCCCAGATCTATGTCCTGACAAAATTTGATCACATCGGCATTAAGCAAATGATAACATTAGCTGCACTTAATAAACACAAATTGCAATGGGGCAGAATGTTTGTAATGATGCTCATGATTTAATTATGGTTAGCTTAATTACTTTTAAGTCTTAGTGCAGTCAGCCATTTTTCTTAGCTTAAAAGCAAACAAGCAAGCAAATAAACAATTAAACAAACAAATAAATACGCACATACAATCCGATCCATAAGTATTTGGACAGTGACACAAGTTTCGTAATTGTGCCTCTGTACACAACCACAATGGGTTTGATATGAAGCAATCAAGATATGACTGAAGTGTAGACTTTCAGCTTTAATTCAAGGGTTTTTTTTTTGTTTGTTTGTTTTTTTGTTTGTTTTTTAAATATTCCATTAACCATTTAGGAATTACTGCCATTTTTTACAGAGTCCCTCCATTTTCACAGGCTCAAAAGTAACTGGACAAACTAACAATCATAAATGTTAGGACTATATTTAATACTTTGCAGTCAATGACTGCCTAAAGTCTGGAACCCACGGATATCACAGACTGCTGAGTTTCCTCCCTTGAGGTGCTTTGCCAGGTCTTTACTGCAGGCATATTCCAGGGCGGGGATCAGGATTTGGGGAATCAGAATATTATCTTAACCTGAACAGGCAATCGGATTGCGACATTTACATGACTCAATACTAATTACAATATTGCCAAATTCTGATTAATGTCAGAAAAGTGATGAGCATGCAAACGTAGCCAGTGATACACCGACCTCCTCGAGAGCATTCTTGGCTTAGTGAGATATTGTGAAGGGATTTTTCTTCAACAAGGAATGAATTCTGCGATCATCCACTTTAGTTGTTTCCGTGATCTTCCAGGCCTTTTGGTGTTGCTGAGCTCACCAGTCCATTTGTTCTTTTTAAGAATGTACTAAATTGTTAATTTGGCCACTCCTAAAGTTTCTGCTATCTATCTGATAGGTCTGTTTTTTTTGTTTGTTTTTTTTAGCCAAATGATGGCCTCCTTCACTTGGAGAGTTCCCATGAACAGCTACCAAATGCAAATTCAACTATTGGAATCAATTCCAGACATTGAGACCTTAATTTGTCATGAAATAAAGAGGAAACAGGCTTCACCTGGTGATTAAACTGCTTATCAGTCAATTGTCCAGTTACTTTTGAGTGGGAAAATGGCGGTACGATGTAAAAAATTGGTAACTGTAATTCCTAAACTGTTAATGCAATATTTTTGTTAAACCCTTTTCGAATTAAAGCTGAAAGTCTACACTTCATCCCATCTTGACTGCTTTATTTCAAATCCATTGTGGTGGTGTACAGAGGCAAAATTACAAAAATTGTGTAACCGTTCAAATAATTATGGACCTGACTGTATCTGTTCATTGCAGTGAAAAAAAAAGCAGTTCACTTTGTACAGATATGAAACTTAAATTAATTTAATGATATACTCTGTAGTTAGCTTGACATACTGAGGCAGCAACGTGAACAAAGAAAATCAATAAGGAAGGTAATGGACAAAAGCGAAACTTTTGAGTCATGTCACGTAGAGTAAGACATCAACTTCCTGTGTTCATCTGTATTCAGCTTTACACACACACACACACACACACACACACAATATTGTAGTAAAGACACAAACACATTATATTCACACTTATGTTCAATTTTACTGATACATATATTATAAATTTATTGACATTTTAGAGTTATTTAAATGTTTATCTATCACCTAAATTCTATGAGATTATTTGTGTATAAAGTGCAACAATCCTCAACCTTCAAATCAGCTCTCAGTGCTCTGTCCATCCAGAGTGTGTGTTTAAATGTAGCCCAAAATGGATGCATTGTGTTTGAGAGAAAATGTGGAAACATGAAAGACACCCTTTTACACTTTACACTTTTTTTTAAAATTTACAAAAAACTGTCCAGCAATACTTCTGAAGATGAGTTCGCAGTTGTTTTGATATTAGAATTTCAGACAAACAGAAAACTGATTTTTGATTTTTTCACGTGTCTCAGAGGAAGCGCAGGTTGTTGTGACAGGCTGGTAGCTGTCATGGTATAGAGCAGAGCTGGCTGGTGGGTGGCAGATGATTTAGCGAAACTGGTGTGAAAATGTGGAAAGTAAGTTGTCATTTAACTACCCATGAGCTCCTTTGTCACTGCTGAAACTGGGAGTGCTGGACTGGGAAAANAGCTAGCACACCACGTCAGATCTACAGGAATGAACATACCGTGACACTTCTTGTAAATTAGGGTGTGGCCACTAAACAGAAGCATTTCCTTTTTTCCTATGAAATACAAACCAAAACAGATCAGGTCTTATGACAATTGTAACTGACATGAAAGTTACATCTATTTACATTTATTCATATGACCAAAGCTACAGACAGATAGATGAGCACATGCTGCACTGTCAGCTCATTGAACAGCTCTATGCCTTGTATAAATGTAATGAACATGAAAAATCATGTTACTATTACTGTTTTTAGAGGATCTATTTGGGGCCCCATTCCCATCAATATCGTGTATATTGGTAATTACTGAGATTTAAAAGAAAAAAAAAAGAAAAAGATTTATGTAAATGTAAATTGTAAATGTAAACTTTATACCAATGACATGATCACATAATAATCTCCATATTTGGCATTGCTCCATGTGACTGGGATTTCCTGGTTCGAGTTCTTCCTACAGTGTAAAAATACCTTGTTAGCTTTCGTTTCCTGAAAGATGATTACAAGCATTTCTGTGATTACTGTGAACACATGAATATACACCAACGGGATATTTACATTCCCGTTCTAAACCAATTTCTGTGAAGGCAAACCAGTTTTTCAGTGATCAATTTTTCAAAGTCTCTTGGTCATTTTTTATTTTTTAAATTGTCTCATGTTTCAGATGTAATATGATATTTAAGAGCAAATTTTAAAAAGCTTCTACAGTCCACATTTTCTAGCCCTCAAGTGCTTGTGTTTCAAGCCAGTGCTCTAGATGCTATTGAAAAAAAATTCATCTTGGACACCGCTACTCAAGAAAAATCTGGCCACTTCGCAGGCGTGATCGCCCAGAAAATCAAGTTAAACAGCTGCATGACCCAACTCCATGTAAATATTGACATAACTTTGAAATTAAGTCACCAGCTCTGAATCTGGCCTTACGATACGGAGTGAAAGAGTTAAGTCATGTGCACCTTACTAGAGGGAGGAGCGAGATCAAGTTTCATACGAACGTTTCAGCCTGATGGAGTTATCATCTCTTTCTTAAGAGCCCAACTATCAGTGAGGTGAGTAAAGCGTTCCTGTTTATCTTTGCATTTGCTGTCATGAATAAAAGTTTTTTTTTCTTTTCACTGGAAATAAGATAAGGGGTTAAATAGATGGGTTTTTTTTAATGATTGTTGTAGAGAGTTACTAAACATTATATTGTATTGAAAAGACTATCTTACATTACAGTATAATTAGCTGAGTATAATATTCTCCTTAATTTCACTCTGTAATTACTCATTGCCCGACTTTTGCTTTTGTACCTTTTGACAACCTGTACTTCCTAGTGGTTCACTAATTTGTTTATTCATTGTTTCATCACTATTTGCATTTGGCAATGTGTTGTGCGGCCTTCTAGCACTTTTGAGTAGAACACACCCTGTATTCTGTGATTAGTGATTTTTTTTTTTTTGGGCCGTTATTAAATTATTTGGCACTGGCGATTATTTATTTGCCATTCAGTCACTGTTCATAAAAATATTTTGCAAATAAATGTATATTGAATTTTGAATGAAATTGAATGACAAAAACTTTATTTTTTCATGAGAACAGTTTCGCTGTTTTGAACAAAAACCTTCATCCTTGTATGACATCACATCCACTGCACACAGCACATTCCTTAGTGGTTTAATTGTAGCACCTTCAGTAGTATACATAATAGTTATTGCTAGCCCATTGTCATGGATTTGATTTCTTTGTGTTCTGTATAAACTCTCACGACCAGTCGTACGTGTTATGACACACTTCATTTTTTTTTTGTAAATTGTACAATATAATAAGATAATATTTTCGAAATGCACACTTTTGAATGAATGTTTTATACATTTGGTAGCAGGCCACAATTATCTGAACTGTCTTTTGTGTACTTCCAGGACAAACTATGGGGGATAAACTATTTCCAGGACAAACTATGTCCTCAAAATCAAATTTAAAAAAGGCAAATGTGTCTTCTGGAAGCAGAACAACTCTTGAGGAAACCTCAGAAATCCATGAGGCCCTTTTTAAGCTCTCAAGCCGAGATTTCCAGTGGGAGTCTATGTTTGACCAAGAACACAGTCAGGAGGAACTGGAAGAAATGTTGACTACCAAACCTCACGAGTTCAAACGCTGTAAACTTAAAATGGAGAGACATGATCTGGCATATGCCAAACCTCTCGATGATCCAACCTCTGTCATCTGCATCAGTGGAAGAGATTATGTGGGCAGATCTTTTCCTGGTGATCAGGTTTGCGTTCAGATCTTGAGCAGAGAACTTCAGCCACATCAAGGTGAATCACTGAAAGGGAAGGTAGTCGGATTGATGCAAAGATCTGAAGAATGTTGTACCATTATCTGTAGGATGGAAGGATGTAAACGACTAGTTACGCCTGTCAAGAACAACATGACCAGGATATGCATCCTTCAAAAAGAGCCGGACAAAATGGAAATACGAGAGCTCAATCCCCAGAGTGGATACTGGTTCACTAAGAAATGTATAGACATAGTTGAGGATCAACTATTAATTGTCAAGGTGCTGAAATGGGAAAAGAATCGTAGGTATCCTCTTGGAGCGGTTACAAAAGTTATCTCACAGGAAGAGTATTTTAATGAATTTCTGAAACTAGAATGTGGCATTAAAGACATTCCTCCCTCTTTCCAACCAAGATGTGACCAAGAGGAATATGAAAAAAGAGAGGATTTCCGCAATCACTTAACTTTTACTATAGATTCCAGTGAAGCTCAAGACTTGGATGATGCCTTTAGTCTGACTGACAAGGGAAAACAGTATATGATTGCTATTCACATTACTGATGTAGCAAGTTACATCAGGAAAGACAGTAAGGAGGATATATTTGCAAAGAAGCAAGGTAGGACATTTTACCCTCCCCCTGAAGTGAAAGCAACTCCAGCTTTCATGCTTTCCCGAGAAGCAAGCTCTGAAGTAAGCTTACTCCCGGATGAGACCCGAAAGGCCATATCCTTGGTAATAATGATTAACAAGGAGACCAGCATGATAGAGTCCAGCTCTTTTATTCTTTCCCTCATAAGGTCTGACAGACGATTATCATATGAAGATGCAGACAACATAATACAAGAGCGTTGTTTGGATGATAATGAGGCACCTCTTAATTTTTCCTGTGTAGAAGACTGTGTTGCTGTGGCCTATTGCTTTACCAAGGTACTTAGAAAGTTCAGGTTGGAGGGGAGCTGGAGCAGTGGACAAAGAAAAGGAGACAGCAGGGCCCACTGCATGGTGGAAGAGCTAATGAATTTGTACAACAGTGCAGTGGCTGAAGAACTCATCTCCAAAGACCTAACAAGAGATCTCACCCCACTAAGATGCCACTTCAAGCCAGAGCCTGGACTGCTTGAGCAGTTTAAAATGAAGTACTCTATGCAACTGCCCTTCTCTCCTTATCTCTCACAAATCTGTGAAGTTGCAGGGACAGGATTTGAAGAAACCAAAGCCAAAGAGACGTTCATTAAAGTTTTGACACCTGTGTTCCAGGAAATAGAAGCCTTGGCAGAGAAAAGAGATTACCACAAGCTGGTCCATCTTATTATATCAGATGAAATCCATCCTACACTATGTCACATGGCAAAAGAATTCAAGGAAATTCAAAGTAAATCTCTCACCCTGAGGTCATGCTCCAACTTGTCCTCAAAATTAGGACATTATGACTTGCAACTCAATGCATACACATGGGCTTCATCCCCTATGAGACGCTATTTAGACCTGATACTTCAGAGGCTTCTCCACAGTGTGCTCTCTGAAAAGCACCAACTAGACATGGATTACACAAAGGCTGAAATTGATCAGTTCTGTGATGAATGTGATTGTACTGAAGACTTTGACTTGGAGTCATTAAGATTCATCAATGCCACTAAATCTTGTTCTAGAGTTGTGACCAAACTGGCAGTAGTGGACCAGCTTTCTCCAAAAGAACATGCATTTATTACCTCAATTCCTCTTGACAGAGTGTCATGGCTGAAGATCAAGTACAGAGACCTAAAAGTAGTTGAGCAGCCAGAGTACAACCATCAAAATAATTCCTGCACTCTCAACTGGAAAAGAAGAGTGTACTCATTTAGTAAGACCAACAAGCCACAGCCTCAGTCAGAGATCAACAAAAATGTAATCCCAATCTCATTTAAAAATTGGGCCAAAATTATGCATGCAGCTAAAACTGAAGACTGGGTTATGGTCAGTGAGTACCTTCAAGATGTAAAAGAATATAATATAAAATCTATGGTAATTTCAAATGCTGGTCCAAATGTTCAGAATCATTTTACAGAGTGGAAAATGGAACTCAAATTAGAAGAAGTGCTACAAGTGCAGCTTGGCACAGAAGTAGTCAATGGGGCAACAATGCCTGCAGTAAATCTCCTCACTGTCAGTGCATGCTTTGAGGTCTGTTTGGAGCATGCAAGAAATCCAATCAAATGTTTCACCACAGATGACACATTATGTCGTGCATCAAAAACAGAATACTGGAATTATAAGGAGTACCAGGAGATTTGGGGAAAACTCTGTCAAATGGACACTGCTTACAATGCTGTGGAAGAAAATAATAGTGTGATTCTTGAAGATGTGACTATAACATGGACGGAAACCACAGAGACATCTCTCAAAGGTTTCTTTAAAATAACACAAACACAGACAAAAGACTGGTCTCTGGAATTTGATCTAACAAACTGCTACCTGTGCATCAGATTGAGGGGTACATGTGCTGAAAAAGAGGAAGAGACAGAAGCAACACAGTGCAATGGCTCTGGTCTTTCTGATTTGCAGAATGCACTGCCCTTTACATGGGTTGCCCATGGTGTACCTACCAAATCTCAAAAACAAAAGCAAGAAAAGGAAAAGAAGACCAATTTAAAATCACAAATCATCCAAATAAATTTTCAAATAAACCACCAAAATATGACACATGTTCCACCTGAACTTAAAAAGGACACAAAGTTCACTGTAGAGGTCATTCCAAAGAAAATTCCATATGTGTATGTGATGTACCATCTCAAAATCTTCTTATATGATCTTTTGCACAATATATACTTAAAAATTGATTTAAAAAACTGAATTTGTCATGTAACTATTATTCTAGTGTGAATAACATACTGTATACTTGATTGTTGATTTATTATCAATTTTCAGGCAATATGAACATGCCATAGAAAACATAAAAAGAGCTAATGACCTGGTGAAGAGCATTGCAACTGGGGGAGTTTTCAATGCTTACAGTAAGCTTTACCTTAACAAAGTCTTATCTTTCTTTGCATGGCTCTTATCTTTTTAGAACAAAAAAACATGCTGATGTTTGTC
>CM074955.1:24463296-24489936 GCA_037577455.1 Pangasius macronema
GTGATATGCTTTGGGTGGGATACATGGAAAGATGGGGTAACCTGCAGTGGCATTGTGCTCCCACACTTGCTCACTCCACCTAAACCTATTGATTACTGCGGGGAGTCTGTACGATTAGCATTCCATGGGAACAGCGGTGATTAGTACTCAAGCATACACTGGAAGGGGTTAGCCCAGTGGCAGAGTGATGTTAGGCGTTCTGAGCATACTTGGACCAGAGGAGGATCCAAGCCTAGTCTCCTTGGCTCTCAGCACAGAAAATTCTCAGGAGTCTAATGATCTCTTTTTTGGCCTGCTCCACCTGCCTATTAGCTTGTGGTTTATGGCCTGAGGTTAGGCTGACTGTGATTCCCAGCTTCTCCAAGAAACTGGTCCATACACACGATGTGAACTGAGTGCTCCTGTCACTCACAATGTTGTCAGGGATGCCAAATTATCGACATACATGCATAAACATAAGCTCAGCAGTTTCGAAGGCAACGGGCAGGCTGGGCAGTGGAATAAAGCGCAGGTATTTAGAGAACCAGTCGACAATCACCATGAGGACAGTGTGGGTCAAAGATTCGGGAAGGTCGGTGATAAAATTGACCACTAAGTGGGATCATGGTTGCTGTGGCATGGGTAAGGGAACAAGTTTCATAACACTTCCTGAGTGCTTTATCTGGACAGATGGAGTGAATGGATGATGTTATAAAAACTTATGTTTAAACCATTGAGGAGCCAGGGTGGTAGCTCACTCAAATGGTGGGCATGGTTTAACAGAGGCTGAACAGAGAGGACACTGTGCTACATGGTGATTTGGGTTGCTGCAGTAGTAACACAGCCTTTCCATTCAACGGCATTCACATTCCTTGTCACTCAACTTGGCTTGGACCACTTTCATGGGTTCAGGACTTTGAGACTTGGACCTTGGGTCTCTAGTGATTATGCAGGAGACTGTCTAAGCAGATGGTGAGATCAGTCAATGAGTCCAACGAAATGGAGAATTTGGTGATCACTTCTGGTTTCAGACCTTTGTGATATGCCACCTTGAGTGCTGGTTCATACCATCCACTCCCTGCAGCGAGGGTGTAGAATTCCAGTGAATATTCAGTGGCACTTCATTGACCTTGGGTGATGGAGAGGAGCTGCTCTCTGATCTCCTTTTCCTCCAGAGACTCACTGGAAACATTCTATGAAGCAATGAATTATGCTTCCCTTCCCAGGACCAGAAAACTGTGGCCCAGGTTAGTGCCTTGCCTGTGAGCAGACTGAAGAAATTGGGTGACCTTATGTCATTCAGATATGCCTTCCTGGCAGGAGGAATAAAGAGAGTATTGCAACATGAAGCGCTGAGCTGGCTCTTCTGAATACTTGTCGAGATGAGGGACGGGGTTGACAGGGTGCTGTGAAAGCCAGTGGGAGCATGGTGATGAGCTGAGTGCCAGGTGTTGTTGGTGCACCCTGATCAGAAGGCCTTGTGCTGTGATGGCATTATTCCAGTCCTGTTCACGTGCAGGTGAAGTAATCTGTCAGCCGGTGATGGCTGCAGTTACAGGTGAGGTTTATTAGAGTTCAGAAAATAATCCAAAATGTTAAGCAAGAGGCGGGTCAGACACAGGCAAAGATTCAGGCAATCAGCAAACAATGTAAACAGGGCAAATCCAAGTCAGGCACTGATAATTGCCTGGCAATGAAAAATGTCATTGAAATGTCCTGGCCCAGGACGTTGACACTGCTCCAACCATCACCATTAATGATCACACTCTCGAGGTGGTTGACAATGTCACTTAACATCTTGGAGATAACCAGCAGGATCGCCAAGGCTACAGCTGTCAGGGAAACACTGAACAAGAGAGTGTGGAGCAACAGACAGCTCTTCAGGCCTGCATTCTTAGCACACTTCTCTACAGCAGCAAGGCCTGGACAACCTATGTCAGACATGAGAAGAGGTTGAGCAGATTCCACCTCTGCTGTCTTATAAGGATCCTCTAGATTCCATGGCAGGGCTGCGTGAACAACTGTAGAGGTCCTCCAACATGAAAACATCCACAGTATGTATGCCATTGTTAGCCAGAGGTGACTCAGGTGTGTGAGCTCATCATCAGGCACATGGACCTTTGCTGGATCCCAAAGGATCTGTATGGTGAGCTCACCAAGTGCGCAAGACGAGTTGGCCGACCACACCTCTGCTCCAAAGACATCTGCAAAAAGACATGAAGCTTACTGGCTTCAGCATCGATACCTGTAAGAGTGTGGCCAAAGATCAGGATGCCTGGAGACTGGCTGTTAAATAAGGAGTCTGGACAACAAAGAACACCCAAAATGACGAGCTGACTGCCAAGAGGGCTAGACAAATGGAGAGGGCAGACACAGCCATAGCAACCTCTTCCTTCACCTTCAATGTCTGCGGGAGAGACTGCCACTCCATGGGACTCTTCACTCGCTCTAAGAGAAGCTCCAAAGTCTAATTCAGAGTGCTGCACCATCATCTCATGAGTTGGATGAATGCCTACTTTATATTTTGTACATTAATGCATACCATTCTTCTTCTTATTGATCTTTGTGTGCTTTATCTGTGTTCTCTCTTGCCACAAATGAGTTCTACCACTTTCTTCTATTATTTCATCAAGTTGTATCTTTTTCTGAGATTATTTTGTCCATTTGTCTGTTTAATAGAATTAAAAAAAAAAAAGATTCTAATAATTTAATTATGAGTAATAATTTACCCTACTCACATAACCTACACTGTGTAAAGTTTTGACTTACAGCAGCACTGTAAATGCATGATTTTGTAGATGGTTCTGGCTGCACATTTTTCACACTTTTGCTTTGTGCAGATTAGGGATAATAGGGATAACACAAATTTGACACACACAATTAAACAAAAACCTTTCCTGTTTAGTCCACTCCCACTTCTGGTTTAATCACACAGACTGATATTTGTTGCAGTAAAAAGACGCCAGTACAGATCATTCTGTTGCACAAAAGTCAATTAATATCATAGCCTCTTCTAAGGCCAGATTATAATTAGCAAAGAATGTGCAGAATCCATTAGAAACTATAAGGAATTCACACTGCAAAAATTGTAATAGCTAAACTTGCTTTTGAACCATATCATCTGCTGTTTGACAGAGGCATCTCTCTGATGGACTTGGTGCGGCTACCTGGAAACCCCTACGCAAAGGAGATAAAAGCTTTTGAAGATGGCACTGCTGACTTTGACACTGAAAGGTAAAGGAGAATATGATAACAGTGTATGTGTTGTAAATTTTACCTATTTTTTGCTACATACATACATAATGTTTTTTTGTGTTACATACTATATACACACAGTTTCTATAAAATTGCTTACTCTTTTATAAAATGGCATATAAATTTATTTATTATTAATAAGTCATTTTTAAAAAACAAATTCAGAAATTTCACATTTTGACAGGTAATTGGACTTTGCTATAACACTCAAAATTGATCTCTGGTGCATCTCATTTCCATTCAGCATTTAGCTTATAGATTATTCTCCAGGAGTTTTTGGAATACTGCTCATACCTGATGGACATGCTAAGTCTCAGAGTAAATCAGTAAATCTTCTAAATTAGTCACATATTGGTTCTCCTTGAGAGACCCTTAGAATAAATACTTCCAGACCTCCTGTCTTCCTCGTAAAGTTCGGGTTTGCCGTAATGGTCTTATTCATAGTGTTAAGCATTTGTGATACAAAAAAAAGGCTGTATGCACTTCACAAGTCAAATTAGATGAAAATCCTCGGGCCCCTTACCTGTTCTATGGTGGATGGGACAAGCCGAAGCAGACCATATTTCACCATGCCTGGGTTCAGCCCTCTATAATCAATACAGGGTCAAATTCTTGGTAGAAAGAAAAGGTGTTTCTTCTTCGGTCTTCGATCTACGTCACACACTACACCTCACCACTCACATCGAGACGTCCACCATCTCAGAAATATACTCTTCCATGGCTTTAGTCTCTGGGAGTGACAAAGACCTTAGAGAGGTCAGAGTAAGGTTCAGGGATCTCCACTTCTCTCATGGTTTCAGGACTTTGTATGTGCATGGAGTGACAAGGCAAACAGAGGCATGTTTCTGGGAGGTTAGCTCACCTTTTTATTCAGGATATTTGGGGATCTTTAGTTGACAGCCAGGGAGAACCTAGAACGATGGATTATTGGAGGATTTTGTGATCATAAATGAGAAAGATTCAATGTGCAAAATGCCTGTTTGCTGGTTATGAGCTGGTTGTTGGTTCCAACTGGCAGTTGGACAAACTGAAGGAAACTGTCATCTCTGCATGCAAGTTCTGCTTGGAGCGCTTCACTGAGGCCTCGTCTATATACTGTTTTCAGAGCTGGCTCATTCCATCCATTTTCTGCAGCAAGAGGATGAAATGTTTGTGCATAGTCAGCAGCAGTTTGCTTTTACCTTGTTTGAGCACTAGCAGTCTTTCTCCAGCAACCTTCCCAGATTCAGAGTGATCAATAACTCTCTCTCAAAGCATAGGTCTGGTTGAGCATTAGTAGTTCAAAGGTAGGGGACTCCAGCAGTACTAGCCATGACAGCATAAAGAGACAGAGAGTGCAGCAACACAGACAACCTGGGACTTAAAGCGGTGACAGCATCCAAACATCCCAGTTTACCAAAACTGTCTATGCCCATGAACCCTCCGGATCTGCACTGTTACCTAGAAGAATATCTTTTTAATAAAATGTTTGAATAAAGACCTAGACTGAGACTGTGTCTGAGTTCCTGGGGTTCCTCCCCAAAGAACATGACACAGATTGAGAGGTTCTGCAAAGAGGAATAGGAGATATGATAAGCCTGATAATCAAACCCAAAAAGACTTCAAGTGGTAATCGTTGTCAAGGTTTGTTTAAAAAAAAAAGTACTGCATAAAGGGGCCCCTAGAATAATGAGAATAAAATTAATTAAAAATCCATTTTAGAGTGAGGTTGTAAAATAAAAAAATTAGGAAAAATGAAGGGGTCTGAATACTTTCTGATTGTGTTTGTGTGTTTGTAAAGAAGAAAAATAATACTGATAATAAAAATGATATGTATATAGATACAAGGAAGTGTTGAAGAAGGCTCAGAAGCATGAACTCCTGAAGCATGATGTAATCTTGTGTACCTGCTCAACTGCTCTAAAACCGATCCTAATGCAGACCATGGACTTCCGACAGATCCTAATTGATGAGTGTGCCATGGCCACAGAACCGGAAGCCTTCATTCCTTTAGTCTCACATAAACCCGAGCAGGTGAGAACACCGGAAGTTTGTGACAGTGAAGTAAAACTGACTTTTTCCACATATGTCCAATGTTTTCCATACAGTATGTCCTAAATCATTGTTTGTGTTTACTCCTTTTAGAGTAATGCTTTGTGTTGTATATGCATAAAAGATGTATAATTGATTGAATCCACTGGAGCTATAAACCATGTTGAAATATACATAAGGAACTGCATTTAAAATAATAAATAAATTGTTGTTTTAGATTATATAAGATGTTTCTTTTGTAGATTGTGCTTTTGGGTGACCACAAACAGATTCGGCCAATTGTGGCATGTGCCCGTGCGAAGGAGCTTGGCATGGAGAAGTCCCTCTTTGAACGATATATGGACCAGGCATTGATGCTGGACACACAGTACAGAATGGTAAACGGATAAACAACTTAAAAAAATGTCAATTCATTTACTCCTATCAAACAAACATAACACATTAAACATAACAAAGACATTAAACTTTTTTTTGTCTTTTGTAGCATGAGAGCATCTGTGAGTTCCCCTCAAATGAATTTTATGGTGGGAAACTGAAGACTGGAAATAAGCACAGAACCTGCCTTCTGCTTGACAAATATAACAGACGAACTGCTATCCTATTCGGTCATGTTGAAGGAGAAGAGATCAGTTTAGCAGTTTCCACAGCAGCTGGAAATGAACATTCAGTAGCCAATGAACTGGAGGCAAAGCAAGCGGTAAGATGAAGACTGATGTCTGCTTAGTCAATGCAAATTTCTTCGAAAGAAGAGAGTTAGCAGTTATTAAACACACTCACTCATCGCCATTCTCTGTTTCATCGTTACACTAATCAGGTTCGGGTTGCAAATCTGTTAATCAGTCAGTCTCGTGTGAAACCAGAGGACATTGCCATTCTGACCCCCTACAATGCTCAGATGTCTAAAATCAAGGAGATATTGGCGCAGAAGAAAGATCAGGCCATTCAGGATGTCAGTGTTTGTACAATTATGAAGAGCCAAGGTGAATTTCCTAACACTACCTCACACAAAACACACTGCTGTTCAAAAGTTTGAAAATTTCACATTTTCCATGAAAACTCAAGCTGCAAAATGAATAGAAATTATAGTCAAAACATTGACAAGATTAAAAATAGTGTGTGTTCTGCAGTTTGCTAATAGCCCCATACAGTTCCCAGAGCACATCCTTAGCATTAGCACTGGGGGGAATGTACACTCCGATTATAAGGACAGTGGTGAAATCCAGTGGTAATAAAATGCTCTGCATCTAACAGTCACAAATTCCACCAGTGATGAGCAGTAACTAGAAACTAGCACTGAGTTCTTGCACCATTCCTTGTTGATGTAAACACACAAGTCACCACCATGAGCCTTACGGCACAGAGCTGCATTTCTGTCATCATGAAGCGAGGCTAGCCCGGCTAGCTGAATAGCGGCACCTGGAGCTCTGTCACTGAGCCACGTCTCTGTGAAAACAAGATGCAGCAGTCTCTAAACTCATGCCGGGTAGTCTGCTGGAGCCGGATGCAGTCCAGTTTATTGTCCAGGGTGCAGACATTGGAGAGTGGGGAGTGGCCACTGCGTGTTATTGCCGCCATCTTTTTTAAGATCAGACTGGTGTTTTGCGGGTAATATTTAATAAAGTTGTTAGCTGTGGACCTGTGAGGCATCTGTTTCTCAAACTAGAGACCCTGATGTCCTCTTCCTCAGTTCCTCAGGGCCACTTCTCTTTCAATCCTGGTTAGATGCAGTTTGTGCTGTTCTGTGAAGGGAGTGTTCAAGTTTTTGGTAATTTCTTCAGAAAAAAAAATTAATTTTCTGAAGAAATCTCTTCCTTTTTGTCCATTTCAAGAGCATAATCAAACTGCTAATGCTCCATATACTCAAGTAGCCCAAAGAAGCTTGCTTTTATTGCTTCATTGAACAGCACAACAATTTTCAACTGTGCTGACATGATTGCAAAAGGGTTTCTAATGATGAATTAGCCTTGTAACATGATAACATGAGCCACTGGAACACAGGAATGATGGTTCCTGAAAAGAGACCTTTGTACGCCTGTGTAGATATTCTGTTAAAAATCAGGAGCTATAATAGTCAATTACAACATGAACAATGTTCAGACTGTATTTCTGATCAAGCTATCAATGTTATTGTTAAGCTAGCATATGTACATATGATTCCACACCTCTGAATGGTAGGGTAGCTCTAAAGCCTACATGTGAAGTGCAGGGCTAAGATCTGAAATTTCATCTGCATTTCATTGGCTTAGTACATGTACTTTGAACAATGACAATAAAGTTGAATCTAATCTAATCTAATCTAAAAATAGTCAAATTGTTAAGTTATTTCGGATTAAGATAATGATTAGTTTTTTAATCTGGAGAAATTCAGAAACCACAGTATTTCTACATTGTTTTGATAAACTAATAAAGACTAAGTGTGATCGTTGAAAAGCCAAGTTAAGCAGATGTGATGTACTGAATCCCATAATATCAGATTACAGGGTTATCATACTGTAAATATTTGCATGATAATGTTTGCTGTGTGTGTGTGTGTGTGTGTGTGTGTGTGTGTGTGTGTGTGTGTGTGTGTGTGTGTAGGGAGCGAGTGGCGTTATGTGATAGTCTCTACAGTTCGTTCCTGTACACTTTCTGAGATCAACAAAGAGTCGTACACCAGCAAAGGGTGGCTGGGGAAGAAACTTGGCTTCACCACAGACCCAAACCAGGTCAACGTCACTATCACGCGTGCTCAGGACGGACTCTGCATTCTGGGTAAAACAACAAAGAAAATCTCCACCAGAAATAACTCTGATTTCACACCAATGCAGGTAGTTGTAACTTCAGTAATCAGGTCTCAGTGGGCAGGACACCAGTCTACCACACGGCAGTATGCATACACTAATTTATACAAAACGTTACAGCAGCATTTACGCAGAGGGAGTTTCATCCTAGGCTAATATTTTGTACCACCAGCAGCAGAACGTGTGACACTTAAACAATAATAAATACGCAGAAATTGATGAATTAATTATGCCCATCTTTGGGTTAATTTGCACTCTAATGAATAAGCTGTAATCTGTTACATTAACTAAATTTTTAAATGAACTTAAAGTTTCCCTGTTAGTGCAGCAGATGAGTGCTTAGTCAGCTTTTCCTTCAAACCATCAGCATGTTTTCTTTACAGAACAGCACATCCAATTAACAAAAGTGTTATTTTATTCATTTGAACAGGTCTGGGCCTCTTAGTTTCCAAAATATGACCGATATAAAATAATCTTTATTTACAAAACCACAAGTACATTTAATCTGGCTTCACAAGTCCATAATACTGCTCAAGCCTCAGAGCATCAATGAAAAGCCATTTTGGGGGAAATATAAGGAAATTTACAAGATAACAGATAATTAGATGTAGAGATATATAATATCACACAAGAGACGAAGTTACTGTTTCAACATGTCGTCCCACGATGTCCGTCAATTTCAAACAAATACACCCAAATTCTCTACAATATCCACTTTTATAAATTTATGATGCTAAACACTAGAGCTGAATCTAATTATAACTGGAAAAGTTGTAAAAATTGGGTTAACCATCAGCAGTTATATATATATAACAATATATTTTGCAGGTAATCGTCACTTACTGAATTGCAGTCAGCTGTGGCGCAGCCTGCTGTCTCACTACTGGGAAAAAGACTGTGTGCTGGACTCCGCTGAAGACATTAACGTCGTCAAGCGCAGGCGTTCCTGACCATGTGTACTTTTGGTCAGAGTCTGTGAGCTGGTTTAGATGAAATGTGAACAGTGTAAATGAGAAATGGTGCTTAAATGTGTAATGCAAGAGATTTTTACCCCTCTCCCACTGTGTAATGCGGATCATGGTGCCAGAAATGTGAGTGACTAATAAATGTGGTTATAAATAATAATAATATTTTAATTATGTGGAAAAATCAGTGATGAAATATTCAGTTCAAGCATAAGTAATGTTACAACTGCCACTCGTCACCTCCATTCGATTGTCATACATCTTGTTATTTATGATCATTGACTGACACACACACACACACACACACACACACACACACACACACACACACACACACACACACACAGTCAGGAAAGTTACTCAGCTCAGGGTTTTACATCCTAAAAGCTTTATCACCATAAAAAAAACAAAGTATAATCATCATTCTGATGTTAAAACTGTGTGAGATTAATAAACCAGTGAATATAATACTAATGCGTGACGGAAAAATCCAGAAAGAACTGAATCATGCACAAGGATTACAGTAGAACAGCTTCACAAAATAGCAGAATAAATACATATTTAAAAATATACAAATCAAATTAAAGTTATACTATCATCCAATCGCTTTAAATGTTGAGCCAGGCCTCCTCCCTGAGTACTGCACACAGTGATACCAATGATATCGACGTGCTGAGAAAATATTAGGATACAGACTTCAGGGCGACCCTTACTACTGTTTTTCGCTCTGAATCACCCTTTTGTCTATTTTTGTAGATAATATTGGATCATACATCACAAATCAGTAGCCTGGGCGCCCGGAAAAAGCATATTTATTGTGTCCAGGGGGAAGTTTTATTTACTCAGAGTTACGCAGAGGAAACGAAGGTTCAATAACCAGTTAAAGACTTTTGCAAAACAAAGGTTTTCAGTTAATTCATAGTAATGTTTAAACGTAACGCACACTGATGCTCGAACTCGTTCCGAATCCCGCCGCCGGCTGCACTACACACAGACGACATTTACATTTATGGCACATGGCAGACGCCCTTATCCAGAGCGACCTACAATAGTGACGAGGCGCAATCATTGTCATCATCAACCAGTAATTAAAAAACAGTAGTCAGAGAGTGTAGCCCTGTACATCGCCATGTAAACATCAGTCTGTGTGCGGTTTCAGTCGAAAGGATCTTCTGCTCGGGCTCACCAGATGTCTAATGTTTATGAAAAATCCTGTAAGACAAACACAAACAATTTTTACATACAGAAGTAACAATTCTAACTACCCATTAGGACACATCATATGAGAATTCACAAGTGAACACGTGTGACGAGCAACAAGCCGATTCGTTACACTAGGAATACTAAACAGATTTAGTTAAGCACACAGAGGATATGGAGTAAAGATCATTTCCAGTCTCACCAAAAAACATGAGGAGGAGGTAGAGTCGGAGTGAGAAGGAGAAACTGACGGAGAAGCCCACTGCCTCAGGGAGGGGTACACTGAAGAGTCTGGTCTGATCGAACAGCGGAAGAGACTGGAGCACTGCAACAGCTGGAACAGAGCCACTTTCAGTCAAAAAACAGGCCATCTGCTACCTGCAAGGTGAACTGCTGCTGCAGGAAACACAAGCCTTGTCTCCTGTCCCCCAACCTGCCACATCCTCTCTGGAGCACATATCCACACGTAGACAAAACATTTACACATTTGGCAACACATTAAAAACAAACAACGGGGGATTGCTTTGAAAGTATTAAGAGTAACGCAGAATGTGTGTTAGATGTTAATATTGTCCACTTGTGAACGCATTTCCTTTTCATCAGGGTGTTGCACCCGTGTTACTCTGAAATGCAATCACTGTGGCGTGGCTGTAATCGGAGAAGCAGAGGCGGGTCTGAAAGCAGCGCTGTCCAGGGGCATTACCATCCTTACACAGGAATGTTCTTTGTAGTTTCTTATTGTTTCTTCAGTCCTACTGTACTGAACCTTTACACACCAGACATTTCAGAATTATTAATAAAACAGGATTTGACTAAAATGCCTTTCAGCAATGTTCTATTTTTAACCATAAAATGAGGCGTTCGTTCCATTCTTAATGTAGATGCTCTAATTAAAACAAACATACTGAAAGCGCTTGTGTGTAGTGTTTAACAGGGCGCAGCAGTTCGCTCTCGTTATTAAAAGGTTGGGGGAAAAAGCATCAGAGTAAAATCATCCTGTACTAGAGGTCTGAGATAAGCATCTTCTCCATAAACACCAGCCTATACGTAGCACTATGCGCTTTTTACATGACTGCTATAATCCGGTCTGCCTTTTCTCAGATTATAATTACACTGTAGGTGTGGATAAAATGGTAAAAACAGCAGCTATGTATACACACACACACACACACACACACACACACACACACACACACACGCACACACGCACACACACACGGGACAGTATTCCTCACCTTCTGTCAGAGTGGTGAGGGGATACAGCAGTGCATGGCGGAGCCAGATCAGCGTCCTGAACTTTGCATCGAGACTCAGCACGGGAAATGCAAGCCTATTGTGTACACACACACACACACACACACACACACACACACACACACACACACACACACATATTAACATTTAAACCTGTGACCTGAACACCTACAAATCTTATTACAGATTTAGTGGCTCACCTGAAGACCTCAGAGATGCTCCACAGGTAAAACACCCAGAACACCACAGGGCGCTCCTGCATCTCCGGCAAACTGCCGAAAACCACAAACAGAACGACGTTCCTCCCCATCACCTTCACACCACCACCATCACCCGAACAAACCACAAACAGCACAGCAAGTCAGTCTCAGCATGACTTCTACGTGAGTTTTGGAATTGTACAATCAGTAAAGAAGAAACGTGTTGAAACGTCTGCTGTTAACGCTTGGTGGAAGTGGCTGGAAACACATAAGATATGAACATACAAATGGGTGGCCAAACCAAACCCCAACTGAACACCCATGTGAGGTTTTGGATTGAGTGTTAGCCAAAGTTCTCTACCACCATCTTCATCGAAACACCACCTGAGAGAACATTTTGTGGCAGAATGGTGTTCGTGTGTCCGGTACACTTCCAGAGACTTGTAGAATCTATGCCAAGGCCCAACAGCCTATTAAAGTACTTTCTGATGCTTTTTCCTTTAATCTGTCACACTATTTTCGTATGATGTGGAGCACAGCTGGACAGCCTTGCCTGTATCATGGCGGGGAAGACGGGAGTCTTAACAAGACCGACTGCTGCGTTAATCACCTCCAGTACCGCCAACAGCTGACAGCCGTAGAGCACAGTGGCACAGGAGCTAAACGCATTGTACAAAGCACCTAGAGATCAAATATATATGTTATATATAGTTACAGATAGCACACACACGTTATATGACAGGATCTGGCTGGAAATTCACCAATGATGTGACATCATCATCTATTATCTGTGTTTCAGCATACTGTACATTATCAAAGCCCTAGTGTAAGTACATACATTGGTTATGATGACCATTACACTGAGTTTGGATAACAGGTGAAGTCTTAACCTTGACCATGCAGTATGAGGTTGGCAGTCAGGAGGCTGAAGGTCCAGGAGAAACCCAGGAACTGAAGCAGGTTGTACATGAACAGGTAGTGTCTTCTCAGAGTTTCCAGCACTGCAGTAAATTCAACAAACTTTACAGCATCTGCAGACATTACTAATACAACATACTCCAGTGCTACGTCTTACCGCTGCACTGCTCCTGACGTCTAGCAGCTCTCATGCTCTCTGTGGCCTCCTGGAAAGGATCATGGACCATAAACACAAGAAATGAATTTGGTGTTATCTGGTCTACGTTATCAGAAAAGATAGCGTTCGTGTCTCACATTTGGCCCACAGGAGTTCTTATAATAGCTATTTCATTTTCAAGTGCTTGGAAATGGTTTATTTGATGACCAAGAAAGCCATGAGTTCCTATTTCCCATAATGCACTGTGAGGCTTTATATACCTACTGTAATGTAAGTGACAACAGGAACTCATTTATCTCGTGGATGTTCTGCAACAATAAATGACACCAAATTGCTGTGGTATAATAAGAGGAATTAAAAAAAAAAAAAAAAAAAGGGACATGCTGTTACTAGAAAATATTCACAGGGGCTTTTATCAGTGTTTCATCAGAAACGCACAAGCTAAGGTGTTTTGTTTTCCTCTCACCACCTGCTGGTGATAATTGTTGTAGTGATGAATCACATGACCATGTTTCTGAAGAACAACAGCTAATCTAACTACACTTTTACTGAAACCAGGAATGGTGCAGCCTGTTATCCAAAACATTGTAAACTGTTTAACAGCGTGTATCTGTTGCGATTTGGGTTCTGTGGATGCGAAGTTCAGGAATATAAAGCGATAATATAATAACGGTGTGCAAGTTTGCCTAACATGACTCATTATTTACAGAATTTAATCATATTCAGAAAATGCATTGCCTGACTGTGTTAAGTTTTAGACGCCATGTGATAACCAGTGGGATATGTTTCTTGGGAAACCTAAAGCAGTCTATATTATTATTCACCGTAACACACACGAGCATTTTTTTTTCTGGTTTCCTCTGAAAAACATTCCAGTAGATGGATTGGAAAGACTAAACTTGTGTGTGTGTGTGTGTGTGGCACAGTGATGAACTGGCGTACCATCCAGGGTGTATTCTCACCACGCATGCAGTGTTTCCAGGGTGGACTCCAGATCCACCGAGATAAATAAGATAGATAAGATGGATGGATGGATGGATGGATGGATGGATGGATGGATGGATGGATCTGGAACCTGGATTAGCAAAAAAAAAAAAAAATCCTAAAAGGACGCTTACCTGCTGCTGATCCATTTCAGACTTTGTTTTGGAGATCAGATGGAGCCTCCACAGGATCCTGAGCTACATCCCTTAACAAAAACACACAGGTTTAATCTCATCGCTCCTTCATCATGTTGAACATCTGAGTATTTTGAACATCTTACCTGCTACACACTCTGATCCATGATCTACATCCACAACATAGTCCTTAAAGCACGAGGCTTATTTACTGTGTTTTGTAATGTTATTACCAATAAACAGTAGAGAGTATTGTGGTGCTGGTGTGTGTGTGTGTGTGTGTGTGTGAGGGCGGAGACATCACTGCAGTGCCTCGTTTATCCTCTCATGCAGCTCATTGTTTACACTAGCCTATACATTGTGCTCATATTTCGTTTCGTTTTTTTTTTGTCGATTTTTCTGTTTTTCTTCCACGAACACTCTCTCTGGGACACTCAGCGTGTGGATGAGCTCTGCTGACTAGCTTGCTAGCTCCATGGACTGTTTTTCGGGATAAATTATTTCTCACTAAGGCATGAAGACAGCCTCTCCTGCATTAACGCACCGCACGGAGTGATGGGAATTCTCGAATCTTCTGTGAGTCGGATCATTTGACTCGGCTCACCGATAAGAGCCGACTCTTTAGCATCTCAGATGATTCGTTGCTGTGTTATTTATTTTTTTCCAGTTTGAGATCTTTTTGATTGAGTGATCGTGTACTTGAACCTCTCAGTTTGATAACATGTCTTTAAATAATGGTCAAATCCGGTAAGCATCACTGTATTTATGTTATTGTGCCTGGGCTTCATAAAAAAAAAAAAAAAAGATTCATTTCCGTTTATCCTGATAAATGATCTCCTCCCTTACTACTAATACAACCCAAGTACATCTTTAACAGGCATCACAACCTGAGATGTTGAAATGATTGAAGCATTTTTTTTTTTTACTAATTTACACTAAAAACAAAAAAAGAGTAACAGCATTCCTCGATTCTGCATATTCACCTACAGGAGCCGACTCAAAGAGTCGACTCATTCAAAACGAAGCCTCACTAATACACTAAAAGTTAGTTTAGTGGACGCCTGACAATCACATCACAGCCATATGTGTTTGTTGAACATCTCATTCTACAGGAGATTTATTCCCCACTCTTCTGCAAAGTCTTTCACTAGATGTTGGAGCGTGGCTGTGGGGATTTGTGTTCATTCAGCTACAGGAGCATTAGTGAGATCAGGCGCTGATGNACTCGAGTTCTTCCACTCCAACCTTCACACACCATGTCTTCATGGCACGTACTGTGTGAGTGTGATGGTCAGATGTCCTCAAACGTCTGGCCATGTAGTCTACTGACGATGTTCTTGATCACACATGCCAGCTCAGCAACACTGTCAATCATATAAGAAACAGACTAAGGAGCATGTATTAAATATGACAGTGATGTAGTGCTGGGTCTTGTTTAAGCAGCAGAAACACACTGTTCACATACTATTCTGAGAATTCATGAATTATGAGAAGTTTTGATTAAAAAAACCACAGACTGTAATCTTTTGGGAAAACACTACATCTCAGCTGGGACCTTCAACATCTAACTGCACATCCTGCAGATTAATAGGAGGTCATGAGAGTATAAAATTCATGCACTTTTAAAACTACCTAAGATATCTAGCATTAATTGTTCCTGAGCCAATAAAAAAATAAAATAAAATATAAAAATAAATAAAAGGAACTCGCACTTTTGAATGAGATTTATTTAAATAGGACAATTTTCATTTGTAAGAATGGTTATAACACATGAAAGCCACTGAAGACGAACACTTCTCCGACCAGAGGCATTACTCTTTTTCTTCTTCTTTTTTTTTAATGTGATATTCACACTTTGGTGAAGAGATCTCCCAGTACAGCCAACACTGGAGTCCTTTAGGCTTCTCACAATGGCGGTAGTAAGGAAACACAAATAACTATGTACACTCCAGTCAATGGTTTAGAAAGTCGTTAGTCAGAGCTGTCAAGTATCTTACAGTCCAGATCATAGATCGAGTAGGTACACATCAGTGTCTGATGCCTTGGGAATCATTACCAAGCATTCAAACAGGTGGAACGCAGGAATAAAAGTGACTCATGGAAACGACTTTTCCAAAGTAAAACGAGCCGTTCTGCAGCAGGCATGTGCCAATATTAACGTCTCGTATCACAATGCATGAGTATTACTGAACACTTATGCAAGGCAATGCAAACGCCTAACCCTTTCATGCTTTACAAATTGACCATATAGAAAGCATTGGTGCAGTCGTGCTGAACAGAAGGTGTGGGACTGTTTGGTGTGTCAGCCTCGTTAGGATTCTCACAGAGAGTTTGGCTAAACAACACAAGCTTACATTCCCTTCTGAACTGCGTAGTGCTGAACCTTGGCTAGCACAGTCACCATGCTATCCGCGTCCTCGGGCGCTCCACAGGTGCTGATTAGAACGAAATAACTCGCAGGTAAAAGCTCTCGAGAAGCTTCTGTGGTGTCTGTGGAGTGTATAATCACACTGCTCTCATTAAACAGCTGGTAGTGTTAACCACTCAAACAGGAATCCGGTGAAGAACCAATGAGCAAGCGAGCATTTTTGGAATTGCACTTCTTCCATTTTTGTCCACAATAAGTCGTGTTAGACAGCCGAATGGGGCAGGCTTCATCCACAACGGCTGACCAGTGTGATATTCACAATAAAAAAAAAAATATTGCACATGTCCAATATAGTAATTCATAATAAATCTTTCTTGGCACATGCCTACATGCAGGTCAGCGATAAAGCAAGGTTAGACATGTTCATCTGCTACCTTCAACAACTGGAGTGTTTTTTAGTTGCCAATCAAATGCACTAATGGACGAATAGTTAAGGGAATAGTTTGGCGCAAAAAAAAAAATAAATAAAAAAAATAAACACCACCAAAGCACACATTTCTTCCCTTTAACCCAAAAGCATTCAATCAGCCATAACATTTAACATGTCCAACATGCTTTGTTTAGTTTTGCATTAGAGCTACAAGACTAACGCAACACCTAATGGATCTCTAGATCAATCAGTGGAAGTGTTTTCTGTGAAATACAAGCCCAAATCTCCACATAAATATTACAAACAATCGGGTCAAAACCGTCTGCAGCCAATCGCAAGAGACGGTGAGCTCATGTATGCAGAAGAGGGCTGACAGCTCTGTCGAAAAGATGTTCTTTCTGAGCACTCTGCCTTTAAACTTTGACTGGTGGGGCCTGAGAGGAGGAACGCTCCTAAACTGCGTAAAAAAATATTCATTCCTTTGTTTACTTCTATACATTACAGTAAGCCGTACTGTGCTGAAGCACGCAGGAAGTCTGGGTGACAGAACTGAAGGAATGGCTGCAGTTTGGAGCGGAAAAGACCTGTGTGTGGATCTTTAGCCTTGTAGCTGAGATGGAAAACTAAAGAAAGGAACAGACACGAGTACGGGTATGAAAGTGCAATTTGATTTTTTTCTCCCTCCCTTTACGTTTAAGGCTACTTTTACTCTGCTGCGGTCTTTATGATAACGCGGTTTCTATCCTCTAGCATTCGAGTCTTAACAAAATAAAAACATAAACCTTATATGTATGAAGCTGAAGAGTAGCCCTCCCACACACACACACACACACACACACACACACACACACACACACACAGGGTTTACACACCTTGAGAATATCTGTAAAGAATAAATACTCGTTGAGGAAGAAAAAAAAGAAGGAGGAGAGAGAATGCGTCCCACGCCGTGTTCTGTGCACGCGAGTTATTTACAGATTGAAATGCATGACTCGTTTGTCAACACCTAAAGGCTTTTTGTTCTTAAGGGAAAACTTTAAGAAAGCTTTAAGCCACGTGTTCCTGACAAAACCATGCTTGAGACAAAACCCATTTAACTGATAAAACTGATAAAAAATAAAAGATAGGTAGAGGAGAGAAAAAAAAAAAAAGAAACTAGTGAGGAAGTCTCCATGAACGCCGCCGCTGAAGGGAAGAGCGCGGTTCCTCGCCGCAAACTACGCTGCAATACTGACATTGGGGTTTCGTCTTGAATAAAGCTACCTTTTTATTAGGATAAAATTAATTTAGAATCTCCATAAAAACAAACAGAAGAGGAGTGAAAAAGGATGCGGTATGCAGAGGATGTGTGGAGATGGCCGGGGTGTTTCCGGAACCGTCCGAGGGTTCCTCCTCGCACAGAGTTTATGTTTCGAGGAACCTTCCTCAGTCCTCTAAATACTCCCATAAGTCCTTCTCATAGCCCTCGTGCACGTGCTGCAGCAGAACTCGCCGTCGGCTCTCGCAGTATCTGCACCAGACACACAGAGTGAGCAATAAAATCACAGACCAGCAGCTTCTGCTACTGTTTTTTTTTAGTTAAAAAAAAAAAAAAAAAAAAGTCATGCTAAAATTACGTACGTCACCTCACCTATACTTATCTTGGACTTTCTGTTTGATATCTTGCAAGGAATCCTGGGAGATGTCTCGCTCCAGGTAGCCTGACAGCACCTCTGTGGCGTTCTCCAGGTCAGCCTGATTGTTCTGGAGGACAGAGGAAAGATTAGTCTGGTAGAGATGTGCGAATGAATGAATGGATGAATGAATGAATGAGTGTGTACGCCTCACACCCTTCTCCTCAAACACACAGTATAGTGTTTTAACACGGTTGTCGCAAATAATGAATCCGTCCAACTCCATTTCTTCTGTCCGGGCTGTAGCACTGCTCCTTTTAAACCGTGCAGCTTCTATGACGCCATTTTGTTTCAGGAGGTCGTGTGAATTTCAAGATGGCCGACAGTTTAACTAGCTGAAATTAAATAAACGCTTAACTGTACGCGAGCTGCATGTTGCAGTTTGTTAGAAATACTACTCTGAACTTAAACGAGGCTTGATTAGGCCTTGATTCGACAATACGTTTTATCGGATTAGTTCATTTGTTGTGGCCAATCGTGTGATCGCTCTGAAACTGCCTAGCTTTGTTGAACTGAGAAAGCGGGTTGCCAGGCCACTCCCTCAGTCTTTTAACATTAATATTAATACAATTACTATGTAAACAGATTATGTTAGATAGAACTCTAACATATGTAATCTTTCAAACAGTATAAAATAACTTTTCTAAATGACTTAACAAGCCATGAAGGTTATGTATTATGTGAAATGTATGAGGAACGATTTATTTACGGAGTGTGATGTGATTCTTCTCGTATAAGGGAATAGTTATCGCACTCCAAACATATGATGGCCAAGTGCAAAGTGCAGACACCTCGAAAATGATGGACTGGTTGTTCTTCTTGAGGTAGAAGGCAAAGACGTAGGTGAACATGAGTGTGGATCGGCACTGGCACAGCACGTCCACGGCCTTCTTCAGGAACTGCACCTCGATCCACGACATGTTGTGCTGCTGCATCTCCTCCATCTTCTGCTTGACCTGTGCGTACAGCTTGTGCTCGAAACGCAGGCTCTGCATGTGGTTCATGTAGCGGTTGCAGTAGAAAAGGTAACGCTGCAGTGCTGCACGGGAACGCTGTGCACAACACACACACACACACACACACCCACAGGTTTACACTCAAGCACATATATATAAGCTGTACACCATATTCCCTGCTTCAACACAGCTGACAAAAGTACTGAGATGTTCAGTCAAAACAAAGTGAGGGAAAACAGCAGATTATGCCATTTCTGCCAAAATATGACATATCATTTATATATCACTTTAGAAATGAACAGAAAGCATGGTATGCACTCAACACATACCTAATCACACTTCTTTTTTCCCCTCGATGCTAAAGTCACTTTCATTACAATGAATTTAATCCACAGGAAACAGCATGTGGTCTCTCAGTTCCTCAGGACCAGTAGTTTTAATCAGCTTATTTCATTCCTTCTTTACTTTTCACTTCCTGCCACCTAGTGGACGCATCAGCATCCCTTCCACCTCAGCTCCTGGCCACACTCCTTCACAAATATGTGGCTCCAGAAGGATAAACCAGGCCTTAGACGGCATGTTTGCGCAGTAAATTAGGCCCTGTGAGCGTTCAGTAGTAATCACTAAATTAGCTCCATGTAAACCGTGTTTAACGCCTGCACTAGAGCAGTTCATAAAACACACCAGAAGGATGGGCGATGCAGCATCCACTATAAAATTATGCGTAGTCATATATGTCCAAGGGATTGTTCGACGGTCGTCACAAACAAATTGCAAACTTTTTATAGCTTGAGGACACTTTAATTTAATGTGTACATCAATAATAAATAAACCCGCAAGAGGCACAAAAAAAAAAAAAACAGAAACTTGTTATTATGATAGTCGTATTTCTCAGGCCTGTCCAGCACGTGATTTCATGCTAATAACAGACAGAAGCCATAAAAACCCGAACTAGTTATGCATTTCTCACTATAGTATACTGTAGAACTATTGTTAGACTGTATGTTAATCGTGATCATTTTCATACTGTTTTCTTCCGGCTTGCGTGTGTGTGCGTGTGTGTGTGTGTGTGTGTGTATGTGTGTGTGTGCGCGTGTGCGCGTGTGTGTGTGTGTGTGCGCATGTGTGTGTGTGTGTGCGCGTGTGTGCGCATCGTAAATACTGTACACTACCTCCTGGGCGTCTCGGGCCGCCTTTGCGTCGTCTTCATTGTAGCGATTGCAGTTGTACCTGGAGGACACAAGACTGCTGTTGTGAGAGCGCGCTACACCACGCACCATTCAGCAGGGGTGTGACAATACACTCTGGTCATGATTCGATTCGATTCACGAGTCAATTCGATTCTCAGAATATTTTGAATCAAATCTGAATGACGAAATATGATGACTCAAAATACCCCCTTTTTAAATTTCTTAATCATAAACAATGCCAAACAATGTGCTTCAAAAATTGCTATTAACAGAGGCTTAATATAATAAATAAAATGTAACACAGGTTCACTATGTCTTAAATAAATAAATGTATAAATTGTCCCAAAACTTAGACTGAATAAACAAAGTCTCTGACATGGGGGAAAATGATTGACTGAAACATAATGAGCTCCGCACCAATGCCTGAGGCTTCAGGTTAACCAGAAATAGAGCTCCAAAGTCGGCTAAAATGCCCGGTTTCAGCGACCCCGTGCACAGGCACCGGAGATCACAGCACAGCAGGCCTGGTGACATTCTTAACATGCTCGTGTAACTATATAGCCTATAACACGTGTCAGTCTTTGTGATCCAGAGCTTCGGAAAGGAACAGGCTCTCCATGAAAGAAAGCGTTCACGCGGCCCGCGCGCTCTCTATACATTTTAATTCTGTGGTTTTCACAGATTGGGATCAAACAGTACAATTGCGTTAAACGTATAATTAATAGAATGCTCATATCGCACGTTTCCACCCCTACCATTCAGTCACACTCCAGTGTGGGTTGGGTGAAGTGAACTCACCAGGCCGAGCCGTGAGGCTCCCAAGGACCCAAACACACCCAACAGAACTCCGCCTTACAGTTCTGGTTACGGCAAACCATGTGGTTACAGCCGCCGTCCTTTTCAATGGTCACATGGCACTTGGGACACTCCTGATTACACACACACACACACACACACACCAGACTACTGTCAAATTCACCATAGTTGTACGTCAGCAGTGATTTGGATGACGATATTACTGTTCCTATTTATTTTCCAAGGCCATTAGAACACATTACTGAGCTAGATGATGTCATTTGTATGAAGTAAAGACACAAGGTGTGTAGATCTTCCATTTTTCTTCCATACCTTGGTATTTGCTGCAATCCAGTTAGATGTTTCACTGTCGTCATCACATTTCTTAATCCATTTCCTCAACCACTAGCGGGAAGAGAGCATAAAGACATGCAGAGAATAAGAAAAGCCCAGTCTTTAACTTTGGAGGACTGTTAGTGCTCGGTAATGATATCGACGTGAACACACCTTACACTTCACCGGGTCGTGCCAGTTCTCTCCACAGTTGAAGCTAAGTAGATAAAACAAGAGTTAAATTGATTAGCAAACATCCAGATGACACTAAAAGCAGTCAGCCAGTGTTCAGTGATGTACATTCTGTCAGATCAAACCAGATTATTATTATTTATTTATTTTTTACCAGAACTGTCTCCCGCATTTGCAGCGCACTGGTTTGGCATCTGGATACTGGACCTTAACCACATGATGGCAGTCAGGAGCCGGACACCATTTTAAAAGTCTATTACACTACAGGAAGAGAGCAGAAAATATACAGTCTTCAGTCAGCAGCCACTCAAACTACTGAAACTGAAGAAAGAATGTGTGTGTTCACAGTTCCCCTGTTTATCTGTCCAAATATGAGTCACAGTAGGCTATGGTCAGATATACGCTCTCCACACGCCTTCTCATGCTAACGTCTTTAACAAAACCAAAGATAAATGGGAGCACGGGGCTTCAGTGGGAATAATCCTGGGATGGAACGCCTGTCAGTCACAGGGCACCATGCGCGCACACACGGGCACCATGCGCGCACACACACACACACACACACACACACACACACACACACACACACACACACACACACACTCCTTCATAGCTAGGGGCATTTCACCATAGCCAATACGCCTACCGCTATGTGTTTTTGGGAGGTAGGAGGAAACCATGCCACCCTTTAGATAATATGCAGTTTGTGAACCGATTACAAGGGTGTTTGACTCAACTGCCTGACCATCTGTAGTGTTGAGGGGAGAGGAAAAAAATGCTAATAATTACATTTCAAATTCTAAACACAGTTAGTGTGTGTCTGCTGGCTAGCTAGATCACTGAAGGGGACTATATTACTAGATTGGTACACAGCGTATGGTCAGGACTCTCACCTCTACAAAACTATTCGTGATTAGATGTTGGTACTTCAGCTTCACTTTTGAGTCGGTGATCAACCGCCTGCAAGACACACACACACACACACACACACACACACACAGTTCAACTACTGATAATTTATGCTAAATGAAAACAATTAAATTCCCCAAAACAGAACTTACATTACAGTGTTGTCATCAACCAAAATATCACAGTTGTGAGCAGGACATGAGATGGTCTGTAGAGGGGAAAAACACACACACACACACACACACACACACACACACACACACACACACACACCATATAATATGCATCAGTAATATGACAATATCAGTGTATAAGGAACTATCTGGCATGTCTACAAGAATAAGAGTATTTAATTATTATTAGTAAACGGCAGCATATTAAACACTAGTGTTATTAATTAATATAACTAATAACTAATTTGCAGTTCCCTACACATTTAACTGTAATCAGTGTAATCGAGATTAAGTAGATATGTGTATAAAAAAAGCATTAAAATGGCCATTAATATGGCTTTATCTCTCTCCTGCCTCAACAGGCTCGAAAACGATTATAAATAGAGCACTGACTTTTGCTGGACGTCTCAGGACCAGTTTTAGCTATTCACAGGAAGTTTAGTGGAACTTGCCTGGCCCATCCCCTCTTCTATAATTTTGGTGGTCAGGTAGTCCCCCCAGCACTGCATGCAGAATTTGTGTCCACACTCCAGACCTGTGAAATACTGAAGGAAAAAAATTACATCACATTTATGAATCATGTTCTGAAAGGAAAGGGGTGATTTCATCTGGAAAACCGGCAAAACACTGACAGTGAGCCAGGGGAAGACAAAAAACTCATAATACT
Organism: Pangasius macronema; assembly: GCA_037577455.1. NCBI lineage: Eukaryota > Metazoa > Chordata > Actinopteri > Siluriformes > Pangasiidae > Pangasius > Pangasius macronema. The sequence continues at coordinate 24,486,840 of CM074955.1, forward strand.
GACATGAGTCTTCGCTAACTACTAAGTTCTCTGGTAAAAAAAAAAATCACATTTTTTAAAGTTAAGCTTAAATAACACAGGATTAGGAACGAGTGCATCAGAGGGACAGCTCATGTTGGACGTTTGGGGGACAAAGTTAGGGAGGCCAGATTANNNAGAAGATAGGGATAGGTGGAGAGTGATGATTCGCTGTGGCGACCCCTGAAGGGAAAGGCCAAAAGAAGAAGAAGAAGCTTAAATAACACCGGAGGTGAACATATTGCATATCTGAAGAATGTTTAGGAGCTTTAGCGTCCTAGTAACAATGAGTCATGGGTTCAAAACTTAATTCTCCAGGAAGAGTTGAGAGAAATGACAGCGAGAGTGGACGGAAGAGTGACGAGCCGTATGAAATGCCGAATTTGCCTAAAAACAAGGCAGAGGCTCAGCAATCACGTGGGCAAAAAGGTTCTTTGGTCTTTTTGGCACAAAATGCCAAAGGTTTGATGGAAACCCAACACTGTTCATCGACTGAGCGCACCATCCACACAGTGAAGCGCAGTGGTGGTAGCATCACGCGAGGCTACCCTTGGCGTCTTGGTTGCGTCTCTGATTTACCCGGTCGCTGACTTTTGGTGGACAGCCTCCTCTAGTTGGAGCTGTGCTTGTGCCATTCGGGATGTTTGAAGTTCGGGATGTTTCTCTTATAACCAGAACTTTGCCCCAGACTTGTCTTGATAGCTGCTTGGTCTTCGTTATGCTGTTTGTTTAGGTATGTCCTCGCAACCCCCACAAACACACGGCGTCCTTCCGAATCGTTTTTAGGCGCGAGTGTGACGCAGCACACAGGAGCTGACTGTAAGCTGTGTTTCAGAGCGCGGTCAGTAGAAACTGGAGTGCACATACTGTATATAGTGTGGACTAGCCTTCTAGCCTACTAGAATTCAGGATAGTGTGAAAATGCTGAGCAGTAGCGTACTACGAGCCGTTTCAGTATGTGTGTGTATATATATATATATATATATTTATTTATTTATATATTTTTTTTTAATTTTTTTTTTTACATGGATCGACAGCATGTTGTCTCTGGAGGGTGTGATTTTAGAAAAGAGTGTACAGGTCATTTTTTTATTCAATATGTGCACCAAATGTAAGGAGTGGCCTCTTTAATTCCAAACTTAGCCAGGAAAGCAGAAGAGCACAGTTCTGAGGTGTCTCTCATATCACAGTAGCAATGAGGCAAAAACCCTGTAAACGCTCCCGATGCTGTCAAACATCACGTTTGAGCTGCGTTACTGACCGAAGTGGGATAGTTCAGGTAGCAGATCTGGCAGTGCATGTCCTGATTAGACGAGCGCGTGCTCATCGGTCTCGTCCTCGCCTTCTTACTGGGGTTAATGACGTGGCACTCCGAGAATAATTTATCCAGATTCCCGTCAAAGTACCTGAGGAGAAAAACAGATCATAGTCAGAAGTCAGAGTCATAAAACACGATGACTGATTCATCTACGGAGGTTTTCCCAAAATTAATCAACTAGCTAATTATTTTAGAAATATATTAATATGTATTTGTGAATATTTATATTAGCATGCTATATTAATTTTACTGTGTGTGTGTGTGTGTGTGTGTGTGTGTGTGTGTGTGGTATCGACTCTAAGAGAACACTTGCCTCTCCATGAGCTTCTCTTTGTCCCAGTTGAAGTGACTGAGCAGTATCCTGGTTATAGTCGCTGGGTTCTGCAATGAACGCGACACATGAACAGACCAGCAGCTTAATAAAAGCTCATCACATTTTATTAACACATCATACACATTACTGACAGAAGAGCTCCAGCAGATAGCGTGCTCTAATTGAGGATAAGTATGAAAAGCTGGAATTCGTAGGCCGATAGTGCTGATAGCGCTGCCATTGCTATCTCCGGATTTTATTCCCAGCGTTTTCAGGAAAAACAAACAAACAAAAAAAAAACAATTTCTGGTTCACGGCATCGAGTTTAAATTCAGATACAGAGATATTTGGAGCAGTAAACAGGTACTGATGGCGTTCTTGCGTTACACCACTCGTGTAAATCATGTGTACTACAAAATAAAAGTCCTATAATAAGAGTGCACCTGTATCACATATGAAGACAGTAACTCGAGTAATCACTCTCTACAACCGTGCTGAGCAGAAAAGCATCTCAAAGCAGCAGAAGAGCACACCGGGTTCCAGCTCGTCAGCCAAGAACAACAGCCTGAGACCACGATGAGAACAGACTCAACCAACGGCTTCCACGCTGACTTGGGAAACGAAGGGGGCGTGGTCAGACAAACTTAACGCAAGCTGACACGCGTCAGAGAAATAGAGTAAATTGAAATACGTTTTGTAAATTCCGGTTTTGTGATCACTGGAATTTACTGCTGAATTTACTACGTTTAAAAGGCACGGCGTGTGTCCTTAGTGAAATACGCTGCGTTCACACCATGTCGGAATTACCGTAATTACTAGATGACAACCTGGACGTTCTACTCGGAGCTGTTCACGTCCTGTTCACTGGGAATTATGCGTTTCTACACACCAAAATGAATCCGCGTGAGATCATTTCGACAACTGTGAAATACAGAACTCCAACACTGAGTCACATTTTTATGCCATTGCTAATATTGAAGAACAAAGAAAGCACATCAGGTCACAATAACACGTTGATTATTAATAACGCAGGCGTTGGTAATGTGCTGCTGCAAAACAAACAACAATAATAAAATAATAATGACAGTAAGGTTCAGATTAATCTTGCATTATTAAGACACTGATAATAGTCAATTATATGAATTATTACGCAGAAACATTACGAGATTTTACGCATTTTACTGCTGAAGCTGCTGCCGTTTGAGTGTTTCCGCATGACCCTGTCAGAGTTCTCCGAAAATTCCTAGCTGTAATTACACTCTACGAGGACCTGAATGCTTTTTACAAGTTGGAATCTTGTAATTACGGTAATCACGGCGTGGCGTGAACGCAGCTGCACTGTAATCACTGGCAAACTGCTGTGGTTTTATTCTCAGGATGGAAACATTTCTTCAGGAGGTGCAGATACTGGAAAACCCGCAGCTTCAGGGTTGGCATCAGGCTGCATC
>CM074955.1:24507059-24524562 GCA_037577455.1 Pangasius macronema
CTTTTCTGCAGGACTTCGAGCAGGTGCCGACGGAATCCCTCCAGCTGAGAGAGGCCGATCCTGAGAACGCACAAATCCCCAACGCTTAGCGTGGCATGCCACACACACACACACACACACACACACACACACACACACACACACACACACACACACGCATATGCAGGCACAAGACAATACCACACAGACACACACATACGCTTGTGTCAGCATTGTGCAGGACACACCTGGGCACGAGATCTTTCCCCAACACCACTGAGGTGACAAACTCTTTCGAGTACTCCATCGCATCCTCGCTGCGAAACAGACATCAGACACATGCACATTCCGTTACACAAACTAGAACTCATTTATTATATTTTTATATTTATAAGATATTTTGCTAAGCACCTGACATTGATCTACAAAGTTCAGGCTCGGAACATCGTGTCCCTTCAGACCAAAATAATCCGCTTTAAACAAAAATGTGCCAACGGCGACGGTGTTTTTTCCCCTGACCTGAGCAGGCCTCCGGGCGGAGAGTACGAGTAGCAGCGCAGCGTGGGATACTGCGGACGGAGCAGGAAGGACAGGATGGCAGCGGTGCCGGCGCCCAGAGAGTGACCCACGATCACCAGGCCGTAGTGCATGGTTCCTTTACTCTGAGGGGGGGAAAAGAGCAAAACATTAGAAGCATGACGAGGCATTTTGTGCGTGTTTTAATTTTGTGCGTGTTGCCTGAGACTGCTGATGCACAATGCATTATGGGTAGTGTCTGATGCCCAAATTTACTACAGTGAGATTTCACCACAATGATTTTTTTGAGTAACGTGCTATTCATCAGACTCTGCATTATCACAAAACCTACTGATGATAAGTCGTCCTGATTAGCTTTCTTTCTTTTTTTTCTTTTCTAAAAACACACTCCCAGTGAAGACCAGCACACACACACACACACACACACACAGACACACACACACACACACACACACACACACACACACACTCTTCCAAACCATCCACTACATCCCGAGTGTTGGAAGTGTTCAAATTCTCTAGAGACTTAAAGACATGACTGAACAACATGCAAAGTGGTTTGCAAGATAAGAGATAATGTTGTGATTAGACCACCCTGGAGCTGGAGGGAGCGAGAAAAAAAAGACATTTGAATGGAAGTAAAATCCTTTAAAGGCGGGTGCACACTTAATTATTTTATCTCCAATTCAATTTATTAATCATAATCACTTGATGGATTTAGGTAAGGTCCTTCCAGAGAAAATTCGCAGAGATTCACTGGCGTATTCAACATTGATCATTTGAAATGTCAATCAAATAACCTGTTCCTATTAAAGAGGCCACATTTATTAATGAAAATAGTCTGAATTATGAATTGCACAGTGCAGCATCCGAGTTAACGTTCCTACATGATTCACTGAGGTTAACGATTTCCTTCATTACCCACAATGCCGATTCAGCTCTACTCAGATGTGAGAGATGCGGCGGCGCTTTAGTCCTTTTTAGTCCTTTAGTCTGTCTGTGTCTCTGGGTCTCACCCCCTCATCTGAACAACTTTCAATGGAAAACGGTGAGGAAGTTTTTCTTTTTTTCCCTCCCCGCACACTGCAATTAGTTTGTTATAAACATATTTAATGCGTTTCAGGGTGGAGTCGGATCAGATGCCGTCGTAGCAACACGAGTGCAGTCATTTGCCCTGATTACATTTGGGAAACACAATCTTGTTTCTTTTTTTAATCCAAACCCCAAATGAATGCGAGCGTCTTACGGAAGGAATATCAACGGACATACCAAATCTCTGCCGAAAGCTTGAGACAGGATCATCTCCTGTTCCAGTTTCTTCTTAATGTATTCTGCTGAGTAAACCATTCCCTACAGAGAGAGAGAGAGAGAGAGAGAGGGAGAGGGAGAGAGGGAGAGAGAGAGAGAGAGAGAGAGAGAGAGATCAACAGATTGCTTTTGGGAAGCTGAATGGACATCTTTGGGTGTTACTGGAAATCTTGCATGTGTGTGTGTGTGTATGTGTGTGGGTGTGTGTGTGTGTGTGTGTGTGTGTGTATGTGTGTGGGTGTGTGTGTGTGTGTGTGTGTGTGTGGGTGTGTGTGTGTGTGTGTGTGTGTACCTTATGCCCAAGCCAGACACCGTGATGTTCCTCCACAGGCAACCTCTCCGAATCTCCAGTGAGATCAGTCAGAGCGTCCTGAGAGACAGAGAGAGAAAGGATGGAAAAACAAACAGAAAAATTCAAGGAAACAGCAGTAGGGTCATTATTAAAATGTGTGTGTGTGTGTGTGTGTGTGTGTGTGTGTGTGTGTGTGTGTGTGTGGGCTCACTTTAGGCGACAGCGTTCCTCGGATGCTGATGACAACTTTCTTCTTGCCGTGATCTACTGCTACATAGAAAGGCGTCTCATAGACCTGTAATAACAAATCACGTTATTTGATCAGCGTCGCTGTTTGCATTTCCACAACAGAGAGGATCAAATGTGTGTAAAAAGCCTTCGTGGGCATGACATCACATCCTGTCGCTCATATCAGCAGAGGGATATTAGGTCACGTGAGAGATCGATGCTGAGTCTGCGTCAATGGGAGCAGTATCTGCAGCTAGAGGGCGCTTCTGAGCACTCTCTCCAAAGCCAGAAATGAGAAACGGAACACAATACGGCTTCGTAAACGTAGCGGGTAGAGACCGTGAGTGTGTGAGTGTGTCATTTGGAACACAGCCTGAGTGTGTGTGTGTGTGTGTGTGTGTGTGTGTGTGTATTTGCATTCTCTCACCGCGTCATGGCAGGACGTGTAGACGATCTGAACCTGTTTAAGGTCCCGATCCAAAAACTGGCGCCGGATAGCAAGGACGTTACAGCCACAACAGTTGTCCTCCTCTACTGTTACAGACTGAGAGAGGCGGGACCTGGAGCCGGACGTACAGCTAACGAGAGAGAGAGAGAGAGAGAGAGAGAGAGAGAGAGAGAGAATATTCCCGATTTAAATTCCAGATTTATAATTAAAGGAACATACACTGTTCATTATGCCAGTAACATATGCATGTGTAACATAACTGACTAAAACCACAGGAATATTTCTTGCACCGAAGGAAGTGTTGTGTTGTGTTGTGATAGGAAAATAATCAACGCCAAGGCGGAGTGACATCCAGATCCGAGCCAGAACATCACTGTCCATCAGATTTTCCAAGTTGAACCATAGAAATTTAACATTAAACCCACTGCCGAGTTCCGTTTTTCTTACTTTACGCTGTCGTCTTGATTGTCGTCATGAGTCTCCAATGGAAAACTCTGCCCTTACACTGTTTCACTAATCACGAAAATCCAGAAAACTGGGATGCAAAACAGACCTTTTCGCAAGACCTAAAATAGGACATGTGCTGTTGATTGAAATGAGGTTTGCCTTAATGTTTTAAATATTGGCACCCTTCGAAATTTCTAATTTCTCATTAATTTGTAAAAGACAAAACAGGATATTCTGAGTTTCTCCTCCAGCAAAGCTACCTTTCTGTTATTAATGTGCTACTAGCTAGTGAGTGGACTAACCTGTAGTTTGACTGACTAGCGTTTTAGCACTCTTCTCGGCTCAGAACTCAAAAATAGTTCCCCGCTACAACGATTTCTGGTCATTTGATGACAACGGATAGAAAAAGCGTTTCTTACGTGCAGGAGCTGAGCAGCCTGCAGACGCCACAGGTCGCGTTCCTGAGCAGGTACATGGGCCAGCCGTACGCCGCCATGGCAAACAGCATGTAATAACACACCTCCTTATACATGGCCATCTCCGTCTGCGTGACAGTGATGTATAGAGAGAGCAGTTACACAGACGCACACACATTTCACAACAGGGACAGATTTTCATACACACACATACACATTCTCACCGAGTTTTTGAGATCCAGATAGCGTGTACTCCGTGTTACCGGCATCCCAGACAGGAAGGCTAAAATGTCATTGTTTGGCTGAGGGACAGAAATACACACACACACACACACACACACACACACACACACATTAAACAGAACTGCATTTTTTTTTTCATGCATTTAGTGCATGAAGTTTGTTGACCCTAGTTCATACCTGGTCCAAGATGGCGGATCTCTTCGCTCTCTGTCGCTGCCGGAGCAGCACCAGGCCAGCGATGATGTCACTGGGTACGATGTCCAGATCCCTGAAGAACTCGGCGAAGAGGCTCGCCACTTCCGAGTAGGCGTCCTGAGAAAGCACAACATGGCAAAGCGTTTTGCTTTTCGTTCGATTTGCTCATGATCTCATCAAACATCCCATGATATATTATTTACGCAAAGCTTTTACACACATCACTGTACACACACACATATTAGAAATGTCCAATCAGGACCTTGTCAGAGCTTCACTACAAACATTCAACACTACTTTATAAAAGACCTGTATCACTGTCACAAACAGCAGCATCTTACCAAGTGCTGCTGGTGATGACAGACGAAAAACAGATTAAACACTCAGCAGCGTTTATACAGCTGACCTTCTGTTTATGCCGTCTCAGTAAAACTATTAGTGTGGATATACAAGTGTGTGTGTTTTTGAGTGTGTTTGTGTGCGTGTGCTTACAGATTGTGTGTCTTTAGCTCTGGTGCAGCACATAAAGAACCTGAGTCTCCTGCTCCAGCTGCTGGCTTGACCCTCCTCTAATCTGTGTCTGAGAGCGGGAAAGGAAAGACAAGACAAGGAAAGGAAAAGGAAAAGGAAAAGGAAAAGAAAGGAAAGGAAANGAAAGGAAAGGAAAAAGAAAGGAAAAGGAAAGGAAAGACAAGCAAAGTTAAGGAAAGGAAAAGGATAGGACATGACAGGAAAAGGGAAGGGAAGGGAAGGGAAGGAAAGGAAAGGAAAGGAAAGGAAAGGAAAAAGACAAAAGTATATGATTACATATGATATAAATGTATCATACACATGCCTGCCAAATCCCTTCAAATTTTTACGTCAGTTATATTTGTAATCGAATGCATTTGAATATTAATTAAGTATCAGATTCGCATGAAATTTATGCCACCAACATCTTAAGAAACACACACACACACACACACACACACACACACAGCCCCTTATACACCCAGTGCTTGCATATCCTTGTAAATGAAGCTAACTAGCTCCCTGTGAAGTCGTTTTGTCGTTCAAGAAATAATCCAAGCGTGGATGATGGAGAGAACTAGGCTGTCATGTGCGGGTGCTTGGAGTGACTTCCCTCAGCCTCATCAGCTAACTGTGTGAGTGTTTTGCAGGGACAGTAATGGCCGACACAGCTCACCTGCACCTTTCATTTTCAAAAATTAAGTCTTCTCTGCAAGAGGTGTGTGGCAACAACACCACAGACTGGGAGGGAACGAAAGGATCAGTTGGAAACACTGCTGGCTATTCATCAGCTTCCTCTGATGCCGTGAGGTCTCAGTGAGGAGCCAGACAGTGCTCTTTATCTCACACGTGGAAGCTCTAGGTGCGAAAGTTAATTATGAGAAAAGCCACCTACACAGACTGTGCAGTTCCCAGGCACGGAGCTCGACGTGCAGACATGAAGGCAGCCAGAAAATGAGGAGTAGCCCCAGACTTGGTGCATCTGTCAGCAGCTGCCCCGGTGGTAAAACCATCACCAGTCACTAGAGATCAGTCAAGTCTCAATAAGATATAGCACTTGCACTGTTTATAGAGCGCTGTTGTCTGTTATTGTCTGGCGAGGAACACCATCAGGACGCGTTATCAATCCTCATGACAACTTGGACAAGAGGTGGAGGATACTCACACGGGATCACAGTCAGGGGCATGAGGTGACGACTTCCGGCCTTGCTGTTGGTACTTTACTAATTACCTGAGTGTGTGTGATGTGTTTTAGAAGCATGGCAATACATCACATTTTTTTAAAAATCGTACCTCCGCCCACTCCTGAGGGAATTTCGACCTCTCTCGCCCACTCCCACAGACACTCTTGAATGCTTTGTAGTAAAAGCGTTGCACAGAAACAAACATGCTCCTGTGTTAATGAACGTGGCCTTTCTTTGTCTAGTGCGTTTTACCCAAGTGTGTGTGTGTGTGTGTGTGTGTGTGTGTGTGTGTGTGTGTGTGTGGTGTGCTGTAGCCGAGTGTGTACGATGTTATGATGTGTGCTGTACCTGAGTGTGTATGTTGTTAGGTTGCGTTGGCGGCGGCGCGTGGCTTTCAGTTTGACGAAGGTTCTTCCCGTGGGGTCAAAGGTGCACATCATGGTGAAACACACACTGAAGATCACTAACCAGTTACACACCACAATACCTGTAACACACACACACGATATGACCTCTTCACGCAGGTGTGAGATTGATTTACTGACTGATTGATTGATTGGATGAATGGATGGATGGAAGAAAGAAAAACAGGAAAGACTATATCAATAAATGTAACAATGAAAAATAAAAAATCACGGAAATGAAACAGTCAAGGCTGAAGGAAAGAAAAGGAAAGAAAAAGAAATTAACTACAGAGAAAACAACACAAAAACAATAAGAAAGAAAGAAAAAGGGAAAGAGGGATTGTGTGTGTGTGTGTGTCTGACCGAGGGCGAGGTTTTTGGCTGTGATGTCGGAGCAGGGTTGGTAGTACTGCACCAGCCAGGCAATCCCCACCACCGCATACACCAACTCCACCAGCAGGATGGCTGAGGGACACACACACACACACACACACACACACACAATCACACAACTGCACAGAAATGAAGTATACAATCATATTCAGTAATATGTCTAAATACAAGAGAGTTAGCACCAAAGAGTGGCCAGAAAAAGGGAACTGCAGCAAGAGGCCCACTGGGACAGGCATCACGCTGCCCCAATGCTCACTCTATGAACATTTTCAGTGGAGGAGGAACAACAGACAGGACAGATAATGACAAGGTTAGCGTTTTAATTCTCCGTAGCCACCAAGATCTTGTTTTATATTAGGAATTATATATAAAACACTAAATTTCTGTAAACTAATGCAAAGGGTGAGTGCAGACAGTGTGTATAAGATATAAAGAACCATATCTACAGTCAGATATACTGTAAAGATTGGGAGGGATTACGAAGTGGATAATGTCTGCATATTAGAAATGCGTGCGCACCACGGTGAAAGACTCGGACAAAGAAGAAAAATGCATCTCTCTTGTCCAGTATTTCTGATGCACTAAATGTTTCGGGCTAGCTTCAGGGTTTTTTTTGTATGTGGTTTCTGAGATGTAGTTGAACTGTAGATTTTGCAGAAACCTGGCAACCCTGCTGCATCGAACACAGAATCGAACTGCAATGACTTGAACTGCGGATTATTATGTATGTATTATTATTATTATTATTATTATGTAAACAGAACTAGTTGGTAACTAGGGCATTTTTTTAATTAAAGGTCATTTTTTCATCTCCAAATTCAGCTGAATCANAAGAATATTGCTTTATATTGTCCAAAGATGATATTTTCTAGAATTCCGGTCATCAATATTAAATATTTTACACCTGCATGGTATCAGTTTTTATTTATAAACACAAGTGATAGATTTAAGACATGCGATTTTAAGTATTTTTTTTTTTAAACTGTGCTGTGGCAGGCATTTAGGCAGGTCTTGAAGTTATGACAAAGGATTAAGGGATATACAAGACGGCGAAAGATACATGAATGTTGCTGTTTTAGTAAATCAGGAGAGAATAGTTCACTATTTACGCGTTTATTGAGGAGTATTTCAGTGTGGCGTAAGAGAACATTGTGACTTCATTAGAAATGGGTCGGCCAAACACAACAGCAGGGTTGAAAATGAGAATTAGGAGTGTGTGTGTGTGTGTGTGTGTGTGTGTTTGTGTGAGAGTGTGTGTGTTCCTTCCTCACCGAGCCGTATATAGAGCACGTACTGCACGGCCTCTCGGGGCTGCGTGTACAGGATGCTGCCTCTCATGCTCAGCCACATGATGGCGCTCTCACAGATCAGGCAGCTGATCAGGATGCCCATGTAGCCGCGGCCGTGGTCCACCAGCGTGACGGAGCATGACTGATCTGAGCCGTACGGGAGGCCGAACAGTACCACAGAGAGCACCACCAGCCTAGGAACAGACCACAACGACAACAACGACAACTATTTTAGTTTAATTAACAATAATTACCTTTATTATTATCATCATATATACTAACTAACTAAGGCAGGTCATTTGAATAAATCATTAATAAGTCATTTGAAAAAAAATACCGTTTGATGTGTATGTTTTTGTTGTAAATTACACTTCAGTTTAAAATGAATCTAGGTGAACACACACACACACACACACACTTACCATATACAGTGCAGTATGAAGAGGAAGAGAGCGGGCAGCACCAGGTCATCACTGCCAACTGACCAGCGCCGCCGAAACATCACCATGCCCGGCATCACTGCCCTGAAACACACACACACACACACACACACACACACACACACACACACACACACACACGCACTGAAGGTAATGACAGTACAAATAAACATCCTGTTTATATACACAAGCCGAGAGCTACAACCCTGTACCCGTCATCCAAACACCAACAATCTTATTTTTCATCTTAACACACTTCAAGTACTTACGCCCCACACACACACACACACACACACACACACACACACACACACAATTAATTAATTACGTAATATTAAATAATATCATATCATATCAAAACACCTGTAAAGTGGATCCAGTCAAAAACAAGAAGGTTATAATGTAACCATGACAACAAACATTACAGTTTGTGTGAATCTGCATAGAAAAACGAAACAAAACAAAACAAACACCTCAAGCTCCGCCCCTTGTGTTGGAATTAAACCTACCAACTATTGTATCGAGCTCTTCTAGTGACGAATACAAGACTATGGAACTCCTCGGGTCACATTTATCAGCGTTTATGAGTTTCACACGGTAAGTTAAGAGGGTGATCAGAATTGATCGTGTGACAAAGTAGTGAATTATTATTAAAACTGCTGACTATTTTGACAGAACATATTTGAAAACATAGCTGAAATTCGTAATTCAATGTTATATGTATGACTATATGCATATGAAGATTATTAGGCTAGGCACTGGCTGCTAGCATAGCCAGTCTCTTGCGATTTGGAATCCTGACAACGCCACAACCATCTGTGGCCAGGAGCCAAGCGAGCAAAATTGCTTTTTCTCCCCTGTCAATCACAGTGACACTGGCCAATCGTGAGCTTCTGTGAGCTCATGTATGTGGAAGAGGGCGGATAGCACTTTCCTCCGCTGCCCTGTTCAAAACGATACGGTAGCTGGATTCATGTATCTGGGAGGAAACACACGCTAGACCACGTCCCACTCCCCGGTTGGTAGCTGTTGAGTGACAGGTGAGAGCTGGCTGGTGGGTGGGAACTGGCAAAAATGGAAACATGGAACATGGAAAAATACTAGCTTGATATTTCCAGAAACAAACTTAACCAAGTGTAGTGGGGTGAACCCGATGATGATGATGATGATACCAATAATGATCTCGTGTTAGCTACTTTTCGTAGTAGCATGTAGTGGAGAAAAGACTAGTTTGGCTGTAGCTTAGCTATTTTAAAGGATAAATCTTATGTAGCTTGACCAGTTACAACTGCAAAGTAGCTTCCCCTACGCTGGAAATAGCCACAGCATCCAAAATCTTGGTTTCGGAAAGCTGATAAGTGGTCATGGTGTAAACTCACGCTCGCACCTGAAGCACAGTGAATCTAAAGGGGGGGGGGGAACAACGTCGGATGAATTCTGTGGAAGAATTTTCGACCTGAAACTCCTGCGTGAAGTGAGCAGAAACAATTTAGTCCTAAAGAAATGTTTAATGTACAGTATAATGTACTGAATATCAAATGATTAAACAAACGATGGCTAAATGTATGGAGTAAACGAACAGGGCCTGCCCGTGACGCGTTACACAGGCAACACGGTTATCAAAATCGATTTCCAGCTTATCGGCAAAACAAACAGAAATTCGCCAGGATGAATTTTGCAACCAGCTGTTAATATTTTACATTTTGGAGGACGCACTGCACTCCTGGAGCTCTAACATGATTAAAGTTTTATACTAAATAGCAGTTATGAGTTGCTCAGGATGTGATGTAAGAGTGATGTAAGAATTTAATTAATATATATATATATATATATATATATATATATATATATATAAATAAATTCAGTTGATCTTCAGTAAGCGCTGTATCCTGGGCCAGGGTTGCGGTGGATCCGGTGTCTATCCCGGGATCAGTGGGTGCGAGGCAGAAACACTCTGGACGGCTGGATGTGCTGCCAGTTCACACCAGACACATACACACATTTACCATGCGTAGCCAACCCACCTGCTGGAATGGTTTGTGGAACAGGAAACCAGAAAAATTTATCATGGAATCATGAGTGAGAAATTCCTGTTTCATCACGGATCACACTGGTACAGCATCCCACCCCTAATCAATACTACATCATAACAAACGGCTGCACGTATCGTCCATGAAAAAAATATATAGGAGGGAAAATCTGAAGGAGGAAAGAGGATAAGATGGAGCATTTTACATGGGAGCGAAATCAGCAAACAGTAAACACCTGGAGAGCAGATGGTACTGAGAACGAGGAAAACAGCAAACAGACAAACGATAGAGAACGAGACCGTGAAAGAGGGGAGAGAGAGAAAGAAAGAAAAACAACAGATAGAGAGAGCAAGAGTGAAAGGAGAGACAGAAATAGAGAGCAAGAGCAATGCTAAAAAAACAGAAAAGAGAGAGAGAGAGAGAGAGACAGAGACCGAGTGTGTTCATTAGCCCAACATTGGTTTGTCACCGTCAATGAAAATGAGGCTCCTGTCCGGTTGCCATGGTTACCGCACCCTGTAATCGGTCAACTGGTTCTGTAGCATTGAGTGTGATGAGATGAATCAATACACACACCTCAATGCAACACACACACTTAACACATGCATTGTAATTGCTGATTTGGTTTTTCTGTTGTTTTTTTTTTATAAAACTGAAACTCATCCTGGAAAATAAATGCACAAGCGTGACAAAAAGCAGGCAGCCGAGCGCTCTGGATGTGGCTCTGCACGTCAGCCATTTTTCTGCCACCACACGTCCTGAAGCAACGCCTTCACAGCGTAAACTTTTGTCACAACAGGTCCGCGCCACTGCTCCCGCTGATACAAAGAGCGTATCATTAACCTTTATTTACTGGCAGAGAGAGTGATGAGACGGCTCTGTATCAGAGCGAGGAAGAGGAAGAGACGGGAACTGTGCAGAAACACAGCTGGACTGGGACTGGGCAGTGTGGGCGGAGCTTAATGTAAATTTCATTAGATTTGATCAGGACATCAGCAAGGAGGTCTTCTTAGTATTTCTTTGTATAGTTGGATATTATTTCGGTCTGGATTTGAAGTGACATGGGTCCTTTCAGCAGATTTGGCAACCTTGCTACTTGCGAAATGCACAATCACAATCACAAGCAGTCACTGAAGACACATTCCAGACACGTGAAAATACCAGGTGTGAACAGCTATCAGACACCGACGTCCACTTGAGATCTGATCACCCGAGACGTTGATACTGAGCTTGAACAGAACACTCTGAGGCACACAACTGTAAAACTACAAAGCATGCAGTATGAAATAGTAAAGTTTCCTAAAGATTGTATTAGGATACAAAGAATCAATACAAACACTATAATAATAACAACAACAACAATAATTCCCAGAACAGGAAATCCCAGTGCAGATGGCAGGGTCGGAATTTTGCACCAAATGCAAGCACCCATGCTGCCTTGTATCAACGGTTCAGGCTGGTGGGGGTGATGTATTGGTGTGGGGAATGTTTACTCGACACACAAAATGGCAATTTACCTTTTACCTCATGACTACTTCCAGCAGGATAATGCTCCATGTCTTAAAGCACAAGTCGCCTCAAACATGACAGAGTTTAATGTGCCTCAGTGGCGTCCTGAGTCGCTGGAAATCCAAATGTCAAAGCCAAACCTGCCTTTTGATGATCATATCATATCGCTCAATCAACGCACTTATCTAGCGAACTAGCGCGCTATACTTTATTACGCTTATGTTAGCTTTCCGGGCAATTAAAAAAAAAAACGAGACTGGACAAACACATTAGAGCTCTTACTTTCCCGGTGAGCTAGCTAATGCATTTATGATTTGTCCACTCACGAATAAGCGCATACGTATCCCACATCCTCAGACTGCAGCAATCAAGCCGGTACACCATCAATAAAAACACCAGTCCTCAGCACCGCAAGCCAATCAGCACTTCCTCTATTGTTCCGAAGAAGCGATAGAACATTGATCTCTCCGAAGGGGAGGGGTTCATAGGTCCATCACAGAGAAGGAGCCATGAGGGAGAAATAAAATGTCACACAAGGCAAAGCATATTGGGTAACGTAAATCAGGATGGGGAGAGAAAGAGCGAGCGAGAGAGAGCGAGTGTGAGGAGAGAAAGAGCGAGCTCCATCCTTATAAAACCATATATAAGCATAAAATCAAAGGACCATGATATAATGATGATGTCATTGATAAACAATATAATGATATAATATCATCAGGAGCTCACAGTAACAAGCGGAGCATTCAAATCTACTTTTTACCCACTGTTTGATCATGCTAAATAAAAATATTTTTAGAAATGCTAAATAAAAATAAATTGAACTCGTTATTATTCATGGGATTCTTTTTAAATGTAGCAGTGATAGACATGTGCGCGTTTCGTTGCATTTGCCTAAAATCTACATCTTTTTTTTTTTAGAATATTTTAAACTAATAGCTTACCCAATATCGTTTAGTCTTCTCGTGGAGTAAAAAAAACACACCGACATCTTTCATGTCCCGTTACTGCAGCATTCTCAGTACGTTATATCCTGACACTTTAAATACTTTTACTGAAGCATGGTGGTGGCAGCATCGTGCTGCTGTTCAGCTGGAACTGGGGCTCTAGTCAAAGATCTGAGCTTGGATCCATTTTTCGTTCTTTTTTTTCCCCACAAAAGAAAGCAAAGATCTTTCTAATATTAGAAAGCATAAAAATGCAAATAGCCTAAGGATACCTTTTTTGTAAACTTTTTTTTTACATTTTAGTTTACGAAAAAACACAAGCACACACTACATTAAATATATCATTGATTATAATGTTATATAAAATATACGCAGCTCGATGTCCACCTTCGCATCGGTGAGTCATGATACATCAATGCTTTACCCAGGATTCATCCAGAGTGTTGAGGCACAGGAAGTGAGCTAATCACTAATGCTTACTTTTGGTGTCAAAAGTAGGACAGCAGTAGGAAATATGGTCAAGAGGCTCTTTAACTAAAACTGCATTGCATACATCTGCTGTGTGTGTGTGTGTGTGTGTGTGTGTGTGTGTGTGTGTGTGTGTGTGAGTGTGTGTGTGAGTGTGTGAGAGAGAGAGAGAGAGAGAGAGAGAGAGGAAGGTATACAGCATATTTTGACACTCATACATTAATGGAGTGTGTGTATGTGCACACACAGGAATACACACACACACACACACACACCCGTATGCTGACGCACACACAGGCGCACACGCATATATACACATGCACATGCAACCCCACACAGATGCATATGCACAGACGCATATACGGTATAAACACACGCACACACATGCGCGCACACACGCACACACACACACACACACACACACACACACACACAGAGCTAAAAGAGGTGAAAAGGACCGAGTGGGTGGTGGTGGGAGTGAAAGACAGTGAGTGAAGCGAGAAAAACATGAAGAAGAAACAAAGATAAAGAGAGAGTGTTAGAAGCAAGAGAGAGAGAGAGAGAGAGAGAGAGAGAGAGAGAGGGAGAGAGAGCGTTTGAGCGAAAGACGAGGGGAATGGTGGAGGGAGAGCGGAGTGGGTGTGAGTGGCACACAGTCCTCATTCTAAAAAAAGGAGATGATGCCAGTTCGGTGCCAGAGACTGAATCTGGATGTGTGAGATAAAAGTGCAGGAGGAGGAGCAGCTGCACACGAGGAGAGATACAAGAAGCAAAGGAGGAGGAAGAAGTGACAAAGACCATGAGAAAATCTGTGTGTATATATATATAAAAACGACTAACGAATTATTTCTTCAAACACCATCTTTCCTCATCGACTTGCGCTTTAGACAGAAAGATGATTCCTGAACAATGATGGATGGAAAGATGGTTAATCTAAATGAGTGTTACGATTTTGGGGCAAAGAAAAGAGGTTGAAGAAAGGACAAGTGAAGGGAGCTGTGCATCGTGGGACTGGGAGAAGGAGGAGCATGAAGGAACGCAGCGTGCTGACAAAGGATGCTAAAAAATAAATAGGGCATGACTAGAGGACAAGAGACAACCACAGAGAGAGAGAGAGAGAGAGAGAGAGAGAGAGAGAGAGAGAGATTTCCAAAGCACTGAATATACAAGATGTTTAAAATGTTATATCTGCTGCTTCAATATGATTAAAAAAAAAAAAAAAAACATCTGTCAAATTTACTAACAAACATAGTAGCGGAAGACAAAAACAAACGTCCTGTTACCGAGAAACAGCAACGCGCAAAAACCTACTGATTGTTACAAAGCGCTGACACTGGAGACTCCTTCCATAAACGTGAAATAAACATCTCCTTACAGAAACCTTCACAGCATCAACAAGTAGACGCATGTCTTTTTCAAAGATCTGGGAATGAGCTGTTACTATGGAAACGATAACTCATTAATACGATATAATATAATGCATGATATTGTTTTTGAGCCGTTACATTTAACCAGCTGATGAAAACAAACTGACGAGTGTGACGAGGAGAAGAACGAGGAAGTGATTATAGTATAGACGGGCTTTTGAACCACTCATGTGATGTGATGAGTGTGTGTGTAGAATCTATGATGCATGTTCATTCTTTTTATGTCCATTTCTATTGTCACAAAGTTGCTAATAATAATAATAACAACAACAATAATAATAGTAATAATAATAATCATGCTTTCAGGATAGAAATGACTTTGCTGTGTGTTTAGTTTCCACCCAAAGTGTGTGCACGCTCACTTGAACACACGTCTTCCTGTTGCCACACAGTTGCCTAGCAGCAAAGAAACACACACGTCCTCTTTATCAACTTTCTCTTCTTACACGATATCTGTTAAAGATTCAACGAGTGATTCCACGATGCTGTACGATGTCATAGTATGAAAAGATTTAAAAAAAAAAAAACAACATCCTAAACAAGTCTCTTTCACAACAATGTATGCTCATGTAAAGACTAAGCACAACCTAGCGTTATAGTAAAGACTAANACTAATCACAATCTAGCATTATAGTAAAGACTAAGCACAAGCTAAGGTTATAGTAAAGACTAAGCACAAGCTAAGGTTATAGTAAAGACTAATCACAATCTAGCGTTATAGTAAAGACTAATCACAATCTAGCGTTATAGTAAAGACTAACCACAAATTAGCGTTATAGTAAAGACTAAGCACAAGCTAAGGTTATAGTAAAGACTAAGGACACCTTAGCGTTATAGTAAAGACTAATCACAATCTAGCGTTATAGTGAATATTAAGCACAAATTTGCGTTATAGTAAAGACTAACCACAACCTAGTAAACACACCAGTGGTGTACTGGCAAACTATTCAGTGCAGTCTGGGATGCAGCCCAAGTGCTGGTGACTCTGAGGATATAAATAAATGCCGAGCGTTTCCTCAGTATTCCAGAAGCATTATGAGAATAAAACACTATTGTGCACAACAACAGCCAAGTTTCCACCGAGTTTACAAGCGCAACGTAAGACGTAAAACGAGAACGTGCTAAAAACGTCTGCGAAGTTTTCTCTAACAGCACGTTTCCATTAAAGAGCCATCAGCCACGAATCATTTTCCTTCTTAAGTATAATATCAGACTCCTTCACTCTCTTTCCTTTAACAGCAGATCCTGAAATGTTCCCTTTTCAACATTTTTTATTAATTAAAGACACAAAGAATGTACTTTTTATTCCTTTATAGTTACATTTACGGTTGTATCATTAAGTTATCATGGACGTCATAGCCGTTATAAACAGCCGTTCCTTCACCAGCTCCCTCGTTTTTTTTTTTTTTTATCTCTTGAAGACCAAAGTCCTCTGTCCTGAAGACATTCCCATGGCAGAAAACTTCAAGTTACAGCTTTAAACACAAATAATTACCTGTTATTAAAAAAAGGTTGTGTGTATCCCCGCTTTCCCCCCAGGGGTTGTGCCTTCGCAGTCATGTAATCCATTTTCCAATTCAAATTTTCCCATTCCTCAAACTCAGCAGCTCATTTCAGACAAGTCCTGGATGACTGACTAAATTTTGGGGAAAGTATCCTCAGATAAGTGACGAGAGTCTGAACAATTAGACTAGTCACCTTAATTTACTACTACGAGACAGTCATCAGGGCTAATGATCAATGAGTCATGATGTTATGCCCGTAAGCATGTAAACGCTGTAAGTAATTATTGTGCAAGAACAGGAGGAAGTTTCTATGAATACATATTTCTTATTATACATTGCATTCATTTTTCAGTTCCAGTTTTTGTCTGAATTATCTGCACGGAGATGTTTACCCAGACTCTCGCCGCCCAGTCATCAAATAAACCCTGTGACTGTGGGCCGAAACAGGAGCCACGTCTCTGTGGACATATACGACAAGTCTGTTTACCAGCTGGGAGCCAAGCAAATACACTAAAGCTGGAGAATATGACTTTATCTACATTACTGCACTTAACAACAGGTTTAAGCTGGAAACTAACAATGGTACCATTAGCTTTTTTTTTTTTTTTTTTTTTTTTTAAGGAAAACGTAAGACTTTGTCAGTTTGTGAAGGACAAAGCCACTTCCAAATGACAAAAAATGAAAGAAAAGTTGCAAAACTCCAAACCCTATTACTTTGTGTGTGTGTGTGTGTGTGTGTGTGTGTGTGTGTGTGTGTGTGTGTGTGTTGTTAACACAAAGCCAATTAAGCCGTGTTATTTAACACCCATCTAAACTATACTATTAAAGCCTTCAATCAGTTCACAACCAAAAATTAATAATTAGAGAGAAGCAGAAGGCCTTTATTAGCATTTATATGTACGCAGGTGAGGACAAGTAATATATTCATTTGCTAGCTCACCTGGCAACTCAAAGCTCCAATGTGTTTTCCAGGCTAAACTAGGCTAAAAACTGGGCTAAGGTAATGTAACTCAATGGTATAATGAGCTAATTATAGACAAGAATACAGACTGTGAAAAATAACCAAATACCTGGCGGGGGGGCAACATTATATAGATGCAGACGGTATCCTCTCCTGATAACGTCTATAGCGATTATAATGTCTATGGTGGTGATAATGCCTATAGCAATTTCAATGTCTATAACAATGATAACATCTATAGCGATAATAATGTATATATCAATGATAATGTCTACGGTGATGATAATGTCTACGGTGATGATATAGTCTACGGTGATGATAATGTCTACGGTGATGATAATGTCTA
>CM074955.1:24559793-24564793 GCA_037577455.1 Pangasius macronema
AGAACAACACTGTTCATTTACATAATGACATTTTTAAAGAAATGATTTTATGTTCAAAATGGAACAATATCAACATCTGACTAATGTCCAGCCTTCTGGTACAGTTTTCATGCTTTTTTTTTCCTTAAATGAACATTCTCTGTTGTTAATAATAGAAAATCTTCTATTATTCGGGAAATCCGGGAAAATCATATGTCCTTATCATAATGAAATGCTGCTAAAAGGATCCCATGTAGACTTGAAGCAGCACTACATTCCAGCTTCTGATAGTACTGTAGATCCTAGGGAATGTAATAACCCCTCCCCAAAATCTGATAAAATGGTATCAGATATGTAGTGGTGTCATCTATAAACAATAGTTCCTTAATTGTTGCTTTGAAACATAGCAGGCTTAGTCAGTCCCATTAAATAGAAAGCTTTAAAACCAGACAGTTCCACAGGGTGTCTGGTTGAGACTGATTTATGAACTGTAGCAACCCTGGGATTTGAATTCACAACCTGCTGGTACATCCATGTGATTGTCAGTATGTGGTGTGTGTGTAGTATGTGGGTGGACTGATAAAGGCTGAAATCACTCAGACCTTTGTGCTCGCTCAACCATGAAACCGGAGCAAGATCAAAGCCTGTTGACTCGAGTTCAGAGGCATAATGATGAATATTCCACTTGATGAGACTGCGAGAGCGTAGATTGATTTTTGCCTTTCCTGAGTACATACAGTGTAGACAAAACAATTAGTAAAATCTAACGACTGAATAAAGGAACTGGTGCCACTTTTCCACCAACGCGGTGCTGGACCAGCTTAGCTTTTTATGTCCACCAACCTGAGAGGTGTAACATTACGACGTGTTAGATAACTAATGTACGGGTGTTAATACAAGTCACAGTGGCAATGTGTAATTAGGTTTTAACAATAATGACTCCACCTCCTCCTGTTCAGTTTGGTGTGTCTTCCTTAGAACATTCATCCTTGATCATTTTTCACACTGTTCATGATTTGCTTTAATAGTGGCATGTAAGTACCTTGAGTTGTTGTCATGGCAACAAAATAATGCTACCACAAGCCCTTGAGATAAAGGTTCTGGTGCTGAACTGAACTGAAAAACAGAGCCAACAAACACTCAAGGATGGTTAAACAGAAAAGAATCCAGTGGATCTAGAGCCAATCCAAAACCCTGACCAGGACGAAGAGGTTACTGATGTATGATGAATGAATAAATGAATCTGGCTGCCTCTGCCTGGAGGTTATAACTGGGTTCATGGTTGGATCTTGTTGCAGGATAATTTGCAGTATATATACAAATTGTTTTGTGGTTTCAATGGCTGTCTATGAAGTTTACGCCTCATTTATGCCTTCAAGTGAAACTAAATTTTTGGGGCCAACGAGCACAGTGCGTCCTCGCTTTATACGCTTCTAACACAGCTGGTGTGGGTTGAAATGCTCGTTAAAAAAGATGGGAGTGTCACTGCTGCTTGTGTCGTACATCTCACACACACTGAAACACTCTTCAGAAAATCAGCATGAATGGAGCGACATAACCACTTCAGAATGTGAGAGAGTCAAATACTCAAGCGTACACAGGAGCGGTAGTCAGCTTCACTGATGCTACTTTAATCCAGAACGGATATTTGGGTATAAATCTCAAGAATGAGTGGTTGAATGTTTGTCAGATTTATTATCACTGGAGACAGCAGATAAACTGATACGGTTTGGGAATCGTTCCAAACAGGGGCTCAAGGTCACAGCAAGGTCAAATGTCTCAAATGTTTTTTCTTCAATAGCTTCTTTCATGTTTAAAGTATATTTTAGGGGGAGTTTCGGCGTATACATTATTAACCAGAAGGACTAGATTCCATTGGTGTTGAGTTTTTTAACAAAAGTTTTTTTTTACTGTGATTCCTAACGTTAAAAATGTTGGCTGTCATTATTATTCACTTTGCACCCTTTTGTGTTTAAATTCACTATTTAGTCCTTAAACTCATGGAACTACACGGAATTGAACAGGAAATGTGTGTATAGCGCTACTCTGACTTAAAGATGAGGTGAGGCGGATGTAGTACGTGTGACTTTCTTCTTGCTGACATTAACATTCAGGACGTACCTTTTTGTTTTGTTATTTCATTTTTTTATAAGGAAATTGCATCAGATCTCCTTCTGGGTACGTTTTCCAGCTAATATATACAGTAATGTCTACTTCACCCCTCAAGCACACTACTTCACTCGAACTGATCATGACAGCTAGTATCATAATAATTTTGCAGCAGACTATTCAATATTTAACAAACTCTATTTTTAAACGATTCCAACGAGAGTTTCTTTCATCTGTAGGTTCTGCAGCAGACAGGCATATTTAGTTTTGTCTAGCTGTAGCTTCTGTTACATTGCTACAGCTGAGTGACATTCGAATCCCACTTGGCCAGCCTGGGCGCGTCTGTGTATAAGGTATCCGATTTTCCACAAGCTTTCTGGCTTCTCTTTAGAAAGTGTGACAGAGTGTTAGCAACAGCTAAAATCATTATAGGATGCTAATTACTAAATCACTTAACTAAGTGGCACCATACCAGCACTCACGGGTCTCTTGAACCAACGCACTCCCTGCATTCAAATAACTTGGCATGACTGGTGCAGGCCTGGCCTGCGTTTTTGATACTTGTATCCGAAACACAAGGTGCTCTTGATGGAAAAAGCAGTATGCCCTTTATATTGTTTACATCATGCTGACTTTTTACAAGCCTAAAAGCACAGTAGAAGCACTGTGCACATGGTGATATCCCAAGTGCACTTCCTTCCTTCCTTCCTTCCTTCCTTCCTTCCTTCCTTCCTCCCTCCCTCCCTCCCTCCCTCCCTATTCATCTGTAGGGAGGACTGGACAAAATGTTAGCACAAAAAAAAAGATAAAGGAATATGTTTACATATTCCATTCAGGCAGTTAGCAGAAGCTAGTTTTGTCCAACTCTCAAAACCAGGTGTAAATGAGCAGCCTATGCTACTCAGGGCTTTATTTTCAGTGATGCCAGGTGAATGATTAGGAGCTTGGTTTAAAAAAAAAATCATGGAAACTACATCTTTTAATACTGATTTTCAGCTGAGATTCTTTTATTAAGCATGCATTATATACAGCAGGCTTTTCATTATAATACTACTTAATAATCAAACAGCATTTAGATGTTCTGGAACAAGAGTCTATTTAAATTATTTATTCCCAAGACCATTTCACAGTGGCTTTTAAACTGCAGTTTAAAGTTAGTAGGTGGTGCGCTACGAGTGATGAGCTACGGCCTTTAATGTGAAATTAAAAGTTAATCTCAGACACACCACGAGTGCATTTTGTAGCTGCATCTTGTTGCTTTTTTTGTGCTGCATCTTGTGACATACGTACATTTGGCCTTTTTGTCCAGGAGGTTTGTCTAGACAAAATAAAATGAGGAAGTGTAAAGATCTGAGCGACTTTGACTACGGCCAAACTACAGCAGGTCTTTTGGGGTGTTCCCGGTGTTCCCGAAAGTGGTCCAAGGAAGGACACCCAGTGAACTGGTGACAGGGTCATGGGTGCCCAAGGCTCACTGATGCACGTGGGGAGTGAAGGTTAGCCAGTCTGTTCTGATCCCACAGAAGAGCTACTGTAGCACAAATTGCTGAAAAGTTAATTCTGGCTCTGATAGAAAGGAGTCAGAACACACAGTGCATCACAGCTTGCTGCGTATGGGGCTGTGTAGCTGCAGACCGGTCAGAGTGCCCATGCTGACCCCATGCTGACCCCCTGTTCACTGCCCAAAGCACCTACAGTGGGCACGTGAGCATCAGAACTGGACCATGGAGCAACGGAAGAAGGTGGCCTGGTCTGATGAATCACATTTTCTTTTACATGTGGACGGCCGGGTGCGTGTGCATCGTTTACCTGGGGAAGAGATGGCACCAGCATGCACTACGGGAAGAAAGCAAGCCAGTGGAGGCAGTGTGATGTTCTGGGTGATGTTCTGCTGGGAAACTTTGGGTCCTGGCATTCATGTGGATGATACATTGTCATGTACCACCTGCCTAAACATTGTTGCAGACCAAGTACACTCCTTCATGACAACGCTATCCCCTAAAGGCAGTGGCTTCTTTCAGCAGGATGATGCTCCCTGCCACACTGTAAACATTGTTCAGGAATGGTTTGAGGAACATTACAAAGAGTTCAAGGTGTTGACTTTGTCTTTAAATTCTCCAGATCTCGATCTGATCAAGCATCTGTGGGATGTGCTGGACAAACAAGTCCGATTCATGGAGGCTCCACCTCGCAACTTACAGGACTTAAAGGACCTGCTGGTAACGTCTTGGTGTCAGATACCACACACACCTTCAGAGGTCTTGTGGAGTCCATGCCTCGACGGGTCAGAGCTGTTTTTGCAGTACATGGGGAACCTACACAATATTAGACATGTGTTTATAATGATATGGCTGATCAGTGAATTTTCTAGAAAAAGAAACTAAATGATCTTCCGAAAGAATGAGAAATTTTTGAGCTTGAAATGGGTAGGAATTTGACTGTATTTAATATGACTGCACTTGCCATGATGTCATTTTTTTATACCTCACTGTCACAGATTACTCGGTGAGAAGCGGATCACGGACCTCGCCTGTACCTTGTTGTATGGACACGAGTTCAACAAAGTGGGTATACGGTATTACTGCACAGTGTCATGCTAGGGCAAGACTTCGCGCAGTAACACTGAGACTCTGGGTTATTTGAAGTACCGCAAACAGGTGAGTGTCTTTAGTGTGAGTGGAGACCCTGACTGGAGGTCATGTGATGAGGTCATGGGCTGAGGACCATGGGAGTTGTAGTCTATTACATTGGCGGTTGCAGACCCAGACGTCACAGTTAACTCCTAAGTTCAGGTAATAGACATTCATCTATTCATTCAGCTGACTGGGATAAAATGTTATTTACATTTTTATACAAATATGAAGTAGGAATGAAATGAAATTGTGTAATTTGGTGGATCTGATCATGCTACG
>CM074955.1:24569793-24585252 GCA_037577455.1 Pangasius macronema
TCGCAGCACAGGAACTGCGCTTCTCTTCCACACGAGCGGACTCTACCATGAAGCGAAAGTTCCTGAACCTGATGGGATGGGATTATTCCAAAATAACAAAATCCCTATTCGAACAGCATTAGTTTCTTATCTGGACATCTGGAATTAAATATTTATGCGTCTCTATGATAAAACCTTTAGCTCTGAAATGGATGGGATTGAACGTCCAGGTCTTTTGCTACCAACCTGATCATGATCGCTGGATCATGAATTCAATTAGAGATCCATTTATTGTGTGTGTGTGTGTGTGTGTGTGTGTGTGTGTGTGTGTGTGAGAGAGAGAGAGAGAGAGAGAGAGAGAGATTGTGTCCTATGTGAATAGAAAGTGATGATATAACAGCTCATTTAATCAGGCTGTTGTTTATTTTCATTTCCTTCTAATAAACTGCCAGTAAGGATCCAGCAGAAACAACCTGGCAGCAGCTAAATGTTCGAGGTAGAGGTGCGCACGCTTGTTTCTGTGCATGAGTAAAGAATGTAGTTTAAAATCCCGCTTCCCGGCCGTTCCCGACGGAATTCTGTAAACTGTTTCTCACAGGAGTTCCACAAAAATAAAATGAGATCAACACATAAATAAAACAAGACGCACCAATGTATCTGTGTTTCACAAAGGAACAGTTGGTTTAGAAAAATCTGCGTTTTCCAGGTTTACACGCCTTGTTTCGTCCTGCATGCTTCATATCTGACCACCAACAGCGGCACCATCTGACTCACTGACTCACTCACTCACTCACTCACTCACTCACTCACTCACACACTCACTCACTCACTCACTGACTCACTCACTCACTCACTCACTCACTCACTCACAAACTGACTCACTCACTGACTCATTCACTCACTCACTCACTCATTCACTCACTCATTTACAAACTGACTCACTCACTGCCTCATTCACACACTGACACACTGACTCATTCACACACTGACACACTGACTCATTCACACACTGACACACTGACTCACTCACTCACTCATTCACAAACTGACTCACTCACTGACTCATTCACTCACTCACTCACTCACTCACTCATTGACTCATTCACAAACTGACTCACTCACTGACTCATTCACACACTGACTCACTCACTGACTCACTCACTGCCTCATTCACAAACTGACTCACAAACTGACTCACTCATTCACAAACTCACTCACTCACTCACTCATTCACAAACTGACTCACAAACTGACTCACTCATTCACAAACTGACTCACTCACTCACTCATTCACAAACTGACTCACAAACTGACTCACTCATTCACAAACTGACTCACTCACTCATTCACAAGCTGACTCACAAACTGACTCACTCATTCACAAACTGACTCACTCACTGACTCATTCACACACTGACACACTGACTCACTCACTCACGCATTCACAAACTGACTCACTCACTCACTCACTCACTGTTTCACACACTGACTCACTCACTCATTCACACATTGACTCACTCACTCACTCACTCACTCTTTCACACACTGACTCACTCACTCACTCACTTTTTTAAACACTGACTCATTCAAACACTGACTCACTCACTCACTCTTTCACACACTGACTCACCCACTCACTCACACTCTCACTCACACTCTCACTCTTTAACACACTGACTCACTCACTCACTCTTTCACACACTGACTCACTCACTCACTTTTTCAAACACTGACTCATTCAAACACTGACTCACTCACTCATTGACTCACTCACTCACTCACTCACTCTTTCACACACTGACTCACTCACTCACTCACTCACACTGACTCACTCACTCTCTCACTCTTTAACTCACTCACTCACTCACTCACTTTTTCACACACACACTCTCACCCACTCACTCATTCACACAATGACTCATTCACCCACTCACTCACTCTTTCACACAGTGACTCACCCAGTCACTCAGTCACTCACTCCCTCTTTCACACTGACTCACCCACTCACTCAGTCTTTCACACACTGACTCACTCACCCACTCACTCACTCACTCTTTCACACACTAACTCACCCACTCACTCAGTCACTCACTCCCTCTTTCACACTGACTCACCCACTCACTCTTTCGCACACTGGCTCACTCACCCACTCACTCACTAACACAGTGACTCACCTACTCACCCACTCTTTTACACACTTACTCACACACTGACTCACCCACTCTTTCACACACTTACTCACCCACTCACTCTTTCACACAATGACTCATTCACACACTGACTCACCCACTCACTCACTCTTTCACACACTTACTCACCCACTCACTCTTTCACACAATGACTCATTCACACAGTGACTCACCCACTCACTCACTCTTTCACACAGTGACTCACTCACCCACTCACTCTTTCACACCCTGACTCACTCACTCATTCACACACTGACTCATTCACCCACTCACTCACTCTTTCACACAGTGACTCACCCAGTCACTCAGTCACTCACTCCCTCTTTCACACTGACTCACCCACTCACTCAGTCTTTCACACACTGACTCACTCACCCACTCACTCACTCACTCTTTCACACACTAACTCACCCACTCACTCAGTCACTCACTCCCTCTTTCACACTGACTCACCCACTCACTCTTTCGCACACTGGCTCACTCACCCACTCACTCACTAACACAGTGACTCACCTACTCACCCACTCTTTTACACACTTACTCACACACTGACTCACCCACTCTTTCACACACTTACTCACCCACTCACTCTTTCACACAATGACTCATTCACACACTGACTCACCCACTCACTCACTCTTTCACACACTTACTCACCCACTCACTCTTTCACACAATGACTCATTCACACAGTGACTCACCCACTCACTCACTCTTTCACACAGTGACTCACTCACCCACTCACTTTTTCACACATTGACTCACCCACTCACTCTTTCACACACTGACTCACTCACCCACTCACTCAGTCTTTAATACACCGACTCACCCAGTCACTCACTCACTCACTCTTTCACACACTGACTCACTCACTCACTCTTTCACACACTGACTCACCCACCCACTCACTCACTCATTGATTTATTCATACACTCATTCACATACTGACTCACTCACTCACTGACTCAGTCACTGACTCACTCACTCACTGACTCAGTCACTCACTCACCAACTCACTGATTCACTCACTGAAACACTAACTCACTCACTCACTCACTCACTCACTCACTCACTCACTCACTCACACACTGACTCACTCGCTCACTCACCCACTCACTCTTTCAGACTGACTCACCCACTCACTCACACACTGAGTCACTCGCTCACTCACTCACTCACTCTTTCAGACTGACTGACTCACTCACTCACTCACTCACTCACTGATTCACCCACTCACTCACTCACTCACTCACTCACTCACTCACTCACTGACTCACTCACACAATGACTCACTCACCCACTCACTCAATCTTTCACACACTGACTCACCCAGTCACTCACTCACTCACTCTTTCACACACTAACTCACTCACTCACTCTTTCACACACTGACTCACTCACTCACTCACTCACTCTTTCACACACTGACTCACCCACCCACTCACTCAATCTTTCACTCACTCACTCACTCACTCACTCACTCACTCACTCACTCTTTCACACACTGACTCACTCACTCACTCACTCACTCACTCACTCACTCACTCACTCACTCACTCTTTCACACACTGACTCACCCACCCACTCACTTAATCTTTCACACACTGACTCACCCACCCACTCACTCACTGATTTATTCATAGACTGACTCACTGACTCACATGCTGACTCACTCACACACACTCATTCACACTGATTCACTCACTGAAACACTAACACACTGACTCACTCACTGACTCACACGCTGACTCACTCACTCACTGACTCACACGCTCACTCACTCACTGACTCAACTTTGACTCAAGTCTTCTGGGGTATGCACATCTGGATCCTGATATTTTTTGCCCATTCTTCTTGGCAAAATTGCTCAAACTCTGTCAGATTGGATGGAGACCGTTGTGTTGGTGAACAGAAAAGTCCAGGTGCCATAGAATCTCAATCAGAGAGATCTCATTCTAACTCATTCTAACACCTCCACATCAGTCTAAGATCTCTTGTAGCCTGGAACAGCTCTCCTTCTGAGTTTGCCCTGTATTTGTCTCCCTCAGTTCATCTTGCCCTGAGGCCTGACCAGTTTCCCAGGGGATGACAACATGATTCTACCACAACCATGCTTCGCTATGGGAATATTGTTCTCAGTGTGATGAGCAGTGCTGGGTATCGGCCAAATGTAGTGCTTTGTGCCAAAGTTGAAAACATGTTTCATGTTCCATAAAGCTCAGCTTTGTGGAGGGTCCAGGTTATGATTGTCCTGTGAACAGCTTCTCATAGCTGATCCATGGAGGTCCTTAGAGATAGAGATGGCTTCCTGGTTCCTTCTCTGACTAATGCCTTCTTTACCCAGTCTTTTGGTGGACTTTTGGTAGACATTCTCCTCCATTTTCTTTTTTTTACTAGGTGGATATCGTAGATTTCG
Source organism: Pangasius macronema (assembly GCA_037577455.1). Classification (NCBI taxonomy): domain Eukaryota; kingdom Metazoa; phylum Chordata; class Actinopteri; order Siluriformes; family Pangasiidae; genus Pangasius; species Pangasius macronema. The sequence continues at coordinate 24,574,378 of CM074955.1, forward strand.
GGATGTTCTGTTTTGCAGAGACTCTTTAAAGAGTGGTTTACATGTCTGCACGTGTGTGTCTGTGAACACGTGAAGATATTGTGCATGCGTGGTTACACAGGTATCAACTTTTATACTTGCATGTAAAGTGTTTGTGTCTTGTTCGGGATCTGTTTCCGCTTGCGGAGCAAAAATAAACCAGACGTTTGGCCACATTGTGTCTGAAATGCCACTTATTCAACATGAATTTCTTGTAAACTGTTGTATAAAAGCAATATCACACTCGCAGGCCTTCGTGCTTGTGTGGTATTCCTTAATTATAACTTTATTTGAGTAATTTTGTGTTGCTCGCGGCTCATAACACTGTGATTGCTCCATGGTAACAATCACAAGGGGACACCAAATGAGGACCATGAGGCCTCCAGTGCACCATTTGGGATGAGGAATACAGTGTGTGGTTCTTCACATCAGTAACACTGGGTAATAACCGCATTTTTGCGTCTCTTCTGCATTTTATTTTTTCATTTCATATATATATATATATATATATATGTGTGTGTGTGTGTGTGTGTGTGTATGTGTGTGTGTGTGGATATTTTGGCTGCTTTTGCCGTTGAGTTGTGAGGGGAATTGAGAGTACAAAGACGCCGGTTGGGCCAGTGATTGAGTTGTCCAATCGCAGCGGAGCTTCAACAGGCCTGATCTAAGCGGCAGATTTCCTGGCCTTGGTCTGATTATGCCTGGCAAGGATCGAACAGAGCGCCTGGACGCTTTTGGCATGTGTTCTCGGTTCTGAGGCATCAAGGGCTGCGCAAAAAAGCACCTGTGTTCACTCCGCATGATTTCTTCAGGATTTTACAGAGCAGCATTCGTGTTGCTGATGCCCGGTGGCACTGCAGGCATGCGGCGTGTGCTGGCAATAACCTTCACAAGGACTGCGTCAGGCATGAACATGCAGAGCATGGATACAACTTCTGCAGGACTGACTTGTCCTTTTGCCTTCCTCTTCTTCTTCTTCTTCCTCTTCTTCTTCTTCTTCTTCTTCTTCCTCTTCTTCTTATTATTATTAACACAGCTCACCTCAAATAGCAAAAAGGTCACTGTTAGGTCACGGTCCATCACAAGCGTTGCTCAATACATATCTTTTATATATTTTTGATGTCTTTTAAAAATGAATATTTCATTATTACTGCTGGAAAGCTTGCGGATTTCCTCCAACATCCTGAATTTCAGGTTTAATCGAGCCTCTTCTCTTGGAACGAGTGCTACAATAGATCCCACTTTGTGTCTTTTGTGCGTTCTGCTCTAAAATGTTCCCGCCGGCAGATGTTCATGCAGCACGCCGGGTCCTAGCTGCTTCTTTCTGGAGTGAGATGTGAGCGTGTGTTGAAGTGTAGTGATAGCAGGTGCTAAACACCACCATGATACGTATGTGTGAGGAGAAAGCTATACTTAGTATTTTGGTCCTCATTATAAAACTCTACAGTCATTGCTTTCATATTGTGTAAAACTATCCTTGGTCTCAGAATGGCTGAGGGGGAAAAAAAAATCAGTGTGCGGGTTTGACTAATTGTGTATTCCGCAGCAGACACGCTCGCGGTGTTGTGAGTGTCATTGGCATTTCTACAGCGTTAAGAAGACATTGAGAAGGTCAAGCAGTGGTGACAGCACTGAAAGTGTGTTTACAGTGTGTATTTGTGTGTGTGCGCGCAAGCTCTTTGTGAGGACTCGTTGTAAAATATTACGGTAATTTATATAACCAAAAAAAAACAGCTTTAATATAAAAATAATAATAATAATAAAGTGGCTTTTGTGACTCCGTTCCCATTAGTATGGATTGTTTCTATCTGATCATTGCTGAGATGTACACGAGATAGTGTTTCTTTTAAAATAAATATTATAGCCACGACTCTTGTGTGTCCAGAATTAAGTTTCATACAGGTTGCAAAAGTGAAGTTTTTTAAAATAATTTGAACCAACGTTGTATCTGTGATCACATTTACCGAACATTATTCGCAGGTGTCATGAAGGAGAATGATGCAGATGCGCCGCATGTTTCGAGTCCCGGCTCTTCCCGCGACAGGGTCGGTACTGCAGAAGAGAGACCCAGAATGTCCTAAATGAGAGAGCGAGTGAGGATTGAGACCGAGACGAGACGACAAGTGAGACAGAGAAGGGAGTAAAATGCGAGCTGACCTCATGGGCTTTGTTTCCTTTCCTGCCATTTTGTAAATGTCTGAAGGTAATTGCTTGTTAATGGCAGGGTCCTTCTGGTCAAAGGCCTCGTTAATATTACAGACAGAGAGAAGAAGGGAAAAAAAGCGGGAGTGAGATATAAAAGCTTGGCTGAGGATGAGCGCGAGTGCAACCTGCAGTTAGAGACAGAAAGAGAGAGAAAGAGAGAGAGAGAGAGAGAGAGAGAGCTATTAGTCAGGTATGTAATTGCTGACTGTAATACAGAGGGAAAAAAGAGTGGGGAAGATCAACATAGAGACAGAGACATCAAAAGAAGATGCTCTCGCTTTGGTGGATCAAAAAGCATCACACACACACACACACACACACACACACAATTATCGTTCATATGAGGGCAATATTTAAACATGGAATGAAGTTCCTCAGTGCAAAGTAAAGCAAATAGTGGATCTCCTGCAAGCATCGTCATAGAGTCCTGACCTCTGACCCTTGATGCCAAACAGAATTAGTGACGGATTTCAGGATGTCAAAACAGAGGAGCTGGATTTCTATTAACCGTGACACATGCAGGACCGCAGGCTTTTTTTTGTTCTGAGTCAGAGAAACGCCGTTGGTTTTCTGTGAAACTAGATAACCATGAGTGCTAGTTCGTCAGCGTGCATTGTTTACTTCTGTCATTCAAATACCATTTACATTTGCACAAAGATAAGCATTCCGTCTGGCTTCTCCAGTCTCTATCCACCGTCTGAACGAGTGACGGAAAGAACGACGGTTTGTTCCTGAAATCTTTGATCAGCTCCGGTCAGGGCATCGCTGTGAGTCACATGGCTTCTGATTGACATTTGTGCTGCACGAGTGACCTCTGACCTACCCTCTGATGCAACCTTACACAGACGTTACAAAGCAGCAGCGACTAATGCAGGTCTAAAAGGATTAGATCTGTAAGCACTCATATTTAACCATTCGTTCTGCATGCCAGTGGGATCAGGGTTATGAATTCGCAGTTTCCACTTCAAGGCTCCCATGAAGAGCGTTTTGGTTCTCTTGCTTTGCACAGACTCTTGCTGTACATTTACAACCCTGAGCCGTGCTATTTCGTTTGTTTTCCCAGTTAATGCTTATGGATTTTCTGTCTTTGACTCTCTCTCTCGTGACCTATAGACTTTCAGAAAGTTGAAGGTTGCAATTTGACTGGAGGTCTGAACGGCTGGCTTCCAGTGGGAAATACCTTTGAACATCCTGAGACAAGGAATGAACTTTTCTGAGCAAGATATATTCACCAGACTGAAAACAGTCCACAGAATCCGTCCTTTAGAAAAGTTTGTGTGGTTCGTTTGGTCTACGGTTGGTCATCTGCCATGTCAGGCAAATCCTCTTCCTGTCTTGGGTACGCTTATTTACAAAAACGTAGTAGACTCTCTAGGGTCTAAGCTAGAAGCCTGGCTTGCGAGAATCCGTGCGACTTGCTGTGATAATTTCCAGATCACCCTTAATGAACACACACTTGCAAGTCGAGACATGTCTTTTTTTTTTGTGTCTTTTCATTTTCAGACAAAATTCCTACATCATCTGTGCAAGGAAAGTGCTTCTGAGGGCTGTAGGAAGTCAAACCACAAGATATGCTAATGAGCCATTATTCTAATGAAATGCAAACTCTAGCAGGTTCTCTAACACTTGGCCACGTAGCGTTCCTTAATCTTAACCCCGTTGTGACCGCAGCACAGATTTATTTTATGAACATATTTTATGAACATAATCAAACTACTAAATATGAAGTACATTAGGCAACTGTGCAGCACCATTATTCTTTATTGGTGCTAATCGAGCGTTTTATTGCTGAACTTTTTCACCCACCAAACCCAGACCAGTTACAGGTGGAGAGCTAAAAATGCTTAAATTGCTTAAATTAAATATGATTGAAGATCAGGTAGTGTATATACATTTCCCTCTGAGAGTAATGGAACGGCAAAGCCTGTTCAAAGACATTTGGATTTGAGCTCAAAAGAGGAATATGAGATGAGATAATGAGATGAGTTTTCATTTCCTTACAGTTTACAATATGGCACCTTTGGTGGCAGACCACCCAAACTTTAGGTGAGCAAAAGTATTGGAACAGAAAGCCTTAAAGTAAACAACACTTAATATTCGGCTGCTTATCTCTTGCTTGTGATAACTGCATTAAGCCGGTGACCCACTGACATCACCAAACTGTTGCATTCTTCTTTTGTGACGCTTTTCCAGGCTTGTTTTGAGGATTCATTCTCCTCTTCAGGAGGTGAAATGCTGGGTTAAGGTCTGATTGACTTGGCCAAACCTTATAACCTTAACCTTACCATAGTAAAACCTTCCACTTTTCCCCCCTGATGAAGTGCTTTGTTGTGTTGCAGTGTGTTTCGGGTCTTTGTCTTGCTGCATGATGAAGTTCCTCCCAATTAGTTTGGATGCATTTCTCTGTAAATTGGCAGACAGACTGTTCCTGTAAACTTCTGAATTCTTGCTATCATCATGAGTTCCAACATCAATAAAGATTATTCAGCCTGTTCCAGAAGCAGTCATGCAAGCCCAAGCCATGACACTACCTCCACCGTACTTGGCCAGTGAGCTTGTATGTTTTGGATCACACTTTGGACTTTCCATAACTTTGGTAGAGGTTCATCTTGGATCCAGAGCTTTTTTTTTGGCTCATCTCTGTATTTCTTTGCAAATTCCAATCTGGCCTTATTGCTTATGAATGGTTTAAATCTTGTGGTATGGCCTCTATATTTCTTCTCTCGAAGTTCTCTTCAAATGGTGGATTGTGATACCTTCACCTGTGGAGGTTGTTGGTGATCTCACTGACTGTTGTTTTTGGGTTTCTCTTCACAACTCTCACAACGTTTCTGTCATCAACTGGTGTTGTTTTCCTTGGTTGACCTGTTTGATGTCTGGTTGTTAGAACACCAATAGTTTCTTTATTTTCAGGACATTCCAATTCATTATACTGGCTATGCTCAATGCTTGTGCAATGGATTTGATAGGTTTTCCCTTTTCTCAGCTTCAGAATGGCTTGCTTTTTTCCCATAGACAGCTCTCTGGTCTTCATGTTGGTTTATCCTTTTTAACAACAAACTATGCAGTCTTCATAGAGGAAACCCAGGGCTCAACCCAAGAGTAGACATTCAGAGCTATTAATTATTTAAACAATCAGTCTAATAGGGCACACCTGAGCAACCAGAAACACCTGTCAGTCACATGTTCACTTGAAAAATGGGTGGATTCCATCAAAAGGTGCCAAGTTCTGAGTTAACACATCTAGGTGTAAATGTCAGGAAATGAAGACTGAAATTCTGATCTATCACCTCTCTTATTTTCTTTTAGTATATTTTGATCTCAAAACCAAATGTCTTTAGTGTATAGCCAAAACCAAAGAATTGGCCTTGCTGTTCCATTACATTTGGAGGGTAACTTTCTTCAGTAACCATTTTATCCTGATCAGGGTTGCGGAAAATCCACTGACCATGAGCTGGGAAAACACCCATTGCATGGCACTGTGCACACGCACACATTCACACACTCATTCACACACTCGTTCACACCTGTGGGTAATTTAGAGCTGTCAGATGACTTCTTGGCATGTTGTTGTTTTTGGGAGGTGGAAATAGCAAGAAAAAGGGCACAGAGAGACAAGTTCCAAGCAAGAAATTATTCACAGATTATTCCATAGGCTTATCATCAGCGAGAAAAAGATGGGAGAACAGACAAGAGAGGTGGAGAGAGAGAGAGAGAGAGAGAGAGAGAGAAGGAGACATAGTGGATGAGAGGGGAAGAGACACATACACCCGGAGACAGACGGAGACATAGAGAGTGAGACGCAAACAGGGAAAAGAGATATGGAGCTCATTTTATGGTTCATTCATAAAGGACCGTGTGTGTGTGTGTGTGTGTGTGTGTGTGTGTGTGTGTGTGTTATTACATAACTATCTCTGGTTTACTTCAGTCCTCCTGACTCACTCATTTGTGTTTGCACACAGACACACTGCTGTCTTGTTGCTGTCCTTCCTCTCTCCCCTCATTCTCTCCATCTTTCCTCCCACCGTCTCTTGTCTCTCTGATCTTCTCATCCACCATCTGAGCAGCATTTCTACCCACCATCTGTGTGTCATCTGCACTATCCTCTGTGCTTTCCATAGGCTTGGGGATCAGCCTGTCTGGCCAAGCAGCCCTACATTGATAATGATAAGGTATAAAACTTGTAAAACACATGGATAACGCTTCCAGTAAGCATGCATGAACAGCAATCCAGGCGTTCAGTAAGGAATACTGTAATTCCTCAGAAAGCAACGAGTTAATAATCAGGAACAAATGAGGTCGTCATGCATTAACAGCTAGAAGAGCAAATTACTCATCATTACCGAATGCATGTACCAATGTTTTATAATGAAGGTAATTAAGTTATTGCTCACTGTGTGAGTGATCAGGAATTAATATGTTAGTAAGCATGTTGCGGGGATGAAAGAGGCTATTGCTAATGTCTCAGCAAGGAATAGAATACATGCTTCCTATAATCATGAAGAAAATATCTGGTGAAGAAAATATCTAGCTTCAGGAGCCATTAACGATGAAGCAAAAACGATCAAGATGATGGACCTTGATTATGAACCAATATTTTACCAAACCACACTGTGCACATGATTTTATTCGTAATCGCATGCATTGTTTATGGCACTAGGTGATGGAGGCGTTATGTTTTTCGGCTTGTCCACCTGAGATTCTTGTTAGAGCGAAACCTCAATTGAACGTATGTTGGATTTATATGGAATTATCATCATCATAACCAGCAGATGAACTGATTAGATTCTGGAATTGATCCAAATGGTGACAAGGTTAGAGGAAGGGCAAATATTTCTCTCCATTTTCAGCCTAAAATACTACATTTGTAATAACTGGCTGTGATGTAATTAAACCGTTTGGCCTGGAAACATCCGCTTCCTTAAAGGCAGCATTCGTTTAGCAATCATGGCATTACTGAGGATTGAAGAGGAACAATGCTAGGGTTAGGGTTCAATTTGGGAAACAAATGAAGAATTTCAAAGGACATTAAGAAAAAAAGCTAACAATCGATAAGACTAATTCCCTATTTTTCCTATCTAGCCTTCCAATGACATGATTAAAAATAAACACAGGGTATAAATAGCCACTTCCCTTTAGATCGCACAGAGTGTCATTGCCATGTCCTGGGTGTTGCTGCTCCGAAAAACTCTTGTATTACTCTTCCAGTTGGTCACACACACACACACACACACACACACACACACACACACACACACACAATGTGTGTGTGGTGGTAGCATGGAATTAACAAATAATGAATGATCTGTTATACATACTTGTGTACAGTACCGTAAAATTCTATCCTTCGCAGAACAAAGCTTGGGAGGAACCTGTGGCCAAAGTTTAAGGATTGGCTCCTGGGAATGAGAGGGTTAATGGCTGAGATTTGAAATTTTAACTTTCTATTTAGTAGCCCAGAACCTTGCCTAGTGTTTGTAGAAGTGTGTGTGTGTGTGTCTGGAGGGGGAGGTTGGGGGATCATTAATCCTTTATTAGCTCTTGTGGGTGGTTACTGGCAGTGGATGGACAAGTTATGTTCAGACCCTCGACATTTGTCTGTATCTTGTTTGGATGAGAAAAGAGGCTTAATTGTAGCTACCAGCAGTATAAATCATTAACTCTGCTTATGGATCTTGTTTAATCAGTTGTCCCCCCCTCCCGTGTTCTACCCCTGATGGCCTAAAACACTGTCTGCCTGCAAGACATCTTATATCATTATGGCATGATTATGAAATGCAACAGAAACAGCAGGAACTTAACCCTTCCGACGTTTATTCAAGCATTGCAAATTATGTATAAGTCTCACACACACTGAAACATCACTGAAATCCACCAGATGAAGTTCCCATCTGGAGCTGTGAGAGCTGTGCCACTCAGGAACAAGTGTCAGATCATTTTAATTCAGTAAATTCAAGTCCTGAATCTTGTAGTATCAGAGGACAATCCTTGTGGCTGGGATAAATCCTGCCAAAGCTAGCCCACATTCAGGTTCATGTCTGCTGTTGGAACAGACTTGTCTCTGGCAGTCTCTCCTACCACACTCCAAGACTTTTCTGAGTTTATTTAAACAAGTCCAGTCAAGGAAATCTTCTATATTGTCTATATTTTTGTCTGGAGCTCGGTGTGATGTTATTCTAGGGTGAAATATATAAAGCAGAAGGTTGTATTGTTTCTTTCTGAGTGAAGTCAAGCCACTGGTGCTTAGATTCATGAAAACTAAAAGACGGCCAGGAGAGATGGGAGACAAGGAAGCTGAATTTATAAGCTGTTATTTTATTTATTTATGAGGGAAATGGAGAGACATTTTTATGCCTTTTGCCCTGAGTGTTACAACTTGATGCACTGCAGTGTACGTAATGAAATTTCTGCAATATTTTGATGGTAGAAAAATGTTCATCATGGATTGAATGTCATTTTAATATTGAATTAGGTTGCAGGCCAGGGAAGGGTCTTTCTACCTCTCATAGTTGCTAACTGAAAAGGTCTTGCCTTGCTACAGTAATGCTAACACTGGTGCTGGCCAGATATTCATAAGAGCAGATATTCATGGCCAGTGATGCTTTCTTGGACTCCAGGCCATAGGTGGCTGTGGCACTGTTGGGAGAGCTCACACTTTCTACCCTGGTGGGAGTGGTCTCTTCCAGTATGTTCCTGCCCACATCCACAGGGCTCATGTTTGGGTTTGATGAGGATGAGAATCATATGCAATGGCCTTTGCAATCAAGACATCAACCCATTTGAACACCAATGGGAGATTTGATGTTCTCTGCCACCATCATCAAAACAGCATTGAATATGGGAATATCCTTGGAAAGAATGGTGTTCATCGCTGCATGTATGCCAGGGTGCATTGAGGCTGTTCTGATGATGTTGGTGGCACAACACTTTAGAAAAACTCATTCATTCGTCACCCATCAGTAGCTATTAGTGTCTGTCATGAATATAATAAATCACATACCATAATATTAGGTTTTAAGTATAACGTGGTTGTTAGCTAGCCATTATCATTTCATAATTATTCTATATTATACAGCATAATATCTGTAATATGCAGTGATTAAAGGCAGGTGCATTGTCAGAAATCCAAGTGGAGGGCAGAGCACAGGCAGGCAAAAACAAACACGGATAATCCATGATCAGAAACAAGAACACAGGCACGGGTCAAAAACCAGAAAGCGTAACTAACAGGAAACCAAGGCCGAGAAATGAACATATACAGTGAGTGGAACTGAATCAGTGGCTTAATGCAGATCACCTGGACACATTCAGGACATGACCAATGGTAGGACAGAGGTGGAGACAAGACTGTAACTTGTATGGTGTCCTTAAATGCCTTTGCGCAAGGATGACATGGAGGGAGTAGCGTGGTAGGAAGAGCTACCACTTTCAGCACACAGGCTTCACAACATGCAATCAGATCTCTCTGTCCTCCCTCCGCCATTGCTGCAGGTTTGATAGCTGTAATTTGTGTTTTAATGGACAAACTCTGATGTGGCTAACTGAGTTAGTTGCTTTGCTTTCTTTTTCATTTCAAACTGTCAGTCAGGGCCAGCTACAAGTCCTTGGGTGAAGATACATCTGAACTCTTACAGCACACACACACACACACACACACACACACACACACACACACACACACACACACACACACACAAAACCTGGAATTAGTTTCCCAAAAGCTCACGTTAACTCATGAGAGCTCATCAATAGTTGTTTTTTTTCCCAGATGTTTTAAGAGCAGCAAGGTATTAGATGTGTTAGCAGCTAAGCACCTGTAAAATAGTTTTTTGTCATAAGTCACAAATGGATGTGGAACTGAGCGTGTTGTTTTCACATTAGGTCAGTAGAATCCTCTGAGTGTTGGATTCTGAGAATGAGACAGAGAGATTGAGGATGTGTGTGTGTGTGTGTGTGTGTGTGTGTGTGTGTGTGTGTAGGTGGGTCTAAATGGAGGTCGCGATGCTGAAGTTGCCCCTGGGTATGCAATGATTCATAACGCCCCCTGAGTCTTGACAAAAATACAGACATTTCCATACAAGGCAATGGATACCGATGTTGTAAGAACTGCGTATATAGCAATGCATGATTGAGTGATAACTAAACTATCTTGTTTCTCAGGCCTTAAGAGCAAAGAGAGCCATTACAAGGGGAGACAGCATTTTTTGTTGTGCTTGGTAATCCTAGCAGAATGAAGAAGCATCTGTCCTTTGTATTTCATTATGCCAGTATGTGGACCTGTTGAACACTTGCCGTCATTTGAGGTTTTGTTCAATTCAATTCAATTCAATTCATTTTATTTGTATAGCGCTTTTTAGATGGCTGTTATGAAGACAAGTTAAAGGCAATAAGATGAACAGATGGCAACTATGGCAAATACAATCCCAGTCACTAATCTAAAGACTAACCAGATTTGTGTTCCAACATCCAGTACCAACAAACGGGACACATGGGCAAGGGTGTGCCCAGGGGAAGAATAACAGTGTTACTGTTTCACAGCTCTAGGGTTTAATCTTAAACTCGGATGTACTGTGAAGCTGCGACAGGAGTCAGACTGCTTGAGGGTTTAATCCTGAGATCGACAAGAGTCAGACTGCTTGAGGGTTTAATCCT
>CM074955.1:24585473-24601688 GCA_037577455.1 Pangasius macronema
CTGCTTGAGGGTTTAATCCTAAAATCGACAAGAGTCAGACTGCTTGAGGGTTTAATCCTAAAATCGACAAGAGTCAGACTGCTTGAGGGTTTAATCCTGAGATCGACAAGAGTCAGGCTGCTTGAGGGTTTAATCCTAAGATCGACAAGCGTCAGGCTGCTTGAGGGTTTAATCCTAAAATCGACAAGAGTCAGGCTGCTTGAGGGTTTAATCCTGAGATCGACAAGAGTCAGGCTGCTTGAGGGTTTAATCCTAAGATCGACAAGCGTCAGGCTGCTTGAGGGTTTAATCCTAAAATCGACAAGAGTCAGGCTGCTTGAGGGTTTAATCCTGAGATCGACAAGAGTCAGACTGCTTGAGGGTTTAATCCTAAAATCGACAAGAGTCAGACTGCTTGAGGGTTTAATCATAAGATTGGGCCTACTGCGAAGCTGCGACAGGAGTCAGGCTGCTTGAGGGATTAATCCTAAGCTCAGGCTTACTCCAAAACTGCGATAGGAGTCCGAACACCTGCTAGTCCAGATAGGCATCTGAGAATTCAGCAGACAGGTAATGATGTCATCCATGAAGTCAGCAGGAAGCAGAGCAGCGCCTTCCTCATCAGAGTGAAGAGACAGAGTGGCGATTTCTGGCCTTTGTGAAGGCCTCGGGCTAGGCAGCTTCCGTTCTCCCACTGTCTCCAGTTGCCCTGTCACTGTGGTGACCTGGGCTTGCGTAGGCTGTAGACGCCCCCAAAAGATTTCCAGGGGAAGCTCCTCTCTGGTCAGTAGGAACACCTTTCTCATGAGGCTAGAGAACTATGCAATGTTCTCCAGGCCTGAGTGTCCTTGGCGATCAGGTTTTCAGCCTGGCTTTACCGGTAAGCTGTGATAGCATGAATCTCAGCCTCTCACTCTCATTAGACTTGGGGTCTGCCAAGCGCTGAAAATACGGTTCACACTGCACACTTAATCCGTCTGGGGAAAACTGTATGCCATCATATTCACTCAGTGCAACCCAGGAAATCGAGGGCTGGAAAAGTACCGAGTTATATAAGGCAGCACTTCAAAAACAATAATACGTCGCCTTCCTGCATCATTTTGCTCTTCCCTCACCAAGTCACTGTGCCCTTAGGAGGTGTAGTCGTCTGTAATGTGCGGTGGTTACAGACATGATGCGAGTACATCCACTCAGCGTTGTGTTTATGAAGAGCAGTCCAGTAATCAAAGCCAGCAGAAGCATGCAATGCATTCTCAGAAAACTAAGGAACCAAGAGCAAGAGTCAGCACGAGAAAACACTGAACAAGAGACCAGGCTTAGACTTCACGAAAAAAGACACAAAGACACAGAAGGAGGTAAATAAATACACAAACTAATCAAGCACTGAACAGAGAACAGGTGAGACGAGACAGGGGTCTAAGGAGGCCTTGAGGGCACAGCCTTGGGGCATTTTATGACATTTATATTAATGAAATGAAAATAGGTGTAACACAGTTGTGTGGCAGCTAATGAAGGTTTGATAGGCAGAATGACAGTACCTGATTGAAAGCTGGTACATTCTCACACACACACACACACACACACACACACACACACACACACACACACACACACACACACACACAGAAAGAAGAACGAAAAAAACTCCACATTGCCAAGAACAGATGGCTAGACATCTAATTTCAGACTGACTGACAAGGCATGCCAAGACGTATCAGTCAGGGGAAGAGCAGAACACACACACACACACACACACACACACACACACACACACACACACACACACACAGATAACAATGCAGGCCTATAAGTTTAGATAAGTTAATGGTTTATTTAAATATTCCTTTTCCCTCCAATGTAAATTTTGAAAAGACCAAAGTTGTAACACCCACACACACACACCCACACACACCCACACACACACACATACACACCCACACACACCCACACCCACCCACACACACACACACACACACACACACTGACACACACAGGTGATCTAGCAAAATGGCAGATCAGCAACCCTCAGATCTTCAAATGGTTTGAGATGAAAGTGAATAGATGATGGAGTTCTAGAGATAAGTTTTCTGGAGAAAACTTCAACCTTCTCACACTTGCTTTCTCTCTTTCACCCGGTTTCACTCCCCATCCCTCTGTACATCCTTCTTACATTAATCCTCTTCTTATCTTCCCCCCCTCTCATCTCTTATATAGAAACGTCTCTTCTCTTATCTTATCTTTTCTCTTCTCCTCTTCTCTGTCTGAGTGTATTTATTTATGAATGGTAGATTTTGATATTTAGATCAACTCCCAAACACACACACACACACACACACACACACACACACACACACACACACACACACACACACACACACACACACACACTTACCCTTGACAGAATAAATGTTTAAAACACTTTATTTATTTATTTATTTATTTATTTATTTATTTACTTTCTGACCTGATTATATGAATAAATTAATTAGTAGTTTATAACTGAAGTAAGAAGCCATGGCCACTCTTCTAAAAAGTCACTGGAACATACACGTCTCTAACATACATCCTGTATAAGAGTGAAGCGACCTGCTGTTTGGTGTCTCCAGCATTCCTTCAAATGTCTACTTCTGTCCCTGTCTCTTTTTGAGCGGAAACATTTATATAAGAACTCGCAGCAGAAGCCGATCCAAAGCGCTTTCTAAAAATATCCCGCTAGCCGTGTTCACCGTGTTGCGTTCCTCAGGCTGTAATAAACCGCCTCATCCAGACGGCTGCAAATGAACACGGTATGTGCGAGCGATCTGTTAGCGGGTTTAACCTGGCACTAGCGCTGAGATGTGCGCCCCCGTTAGCTTGGTGAGAACATAACATGCTAAATGCTATCCGCTAGCAGGGATTAGCATTGTCAGAGCGGGAGTAAAAAAGATGAACAAAAGGTAAAGGAGAGAAATGCAAGATTTCAGCATCAAGCAGTGACGCAGTCTAACGACGTTACAACACTTATGGGACAAAAACTAAACTAGGTGACACTAGTCACCAGTAGGGGGTGCTGACGTGATATTTTAGAGGCAGTATGAATATTATCACAAGAAAAAAAAAACTATTGTGAGATATTTATTATTATCTTGAATAATAATAATAATAATAATAATAATAATAATAATAATAATAATAATAATAATAATAAGGTCCTGTTTGTTGTTGAATGTGAAAAATACACACTCATAGAGTTCGAAGCACTTCTCCAGTCTGATTGGATGATGTGTGTGTGTGTGTGTGTGTGTGTGTGTGTGTTCCTGACGGCTGTTCCATGCCTGAGCAGCGACGCTTTACACTTTCCTTACTCCTTTTGCAGACACTTTTACCCCAGCGCGGTTTAAAGACGTGCTCACGAGCCTCGCAGTAGTGACTCCATGACTTCCAGATGGCAGTTTATAAAGTCGGCTCGCCTCGTAGCCACCCTCTCTGGCCGTTTCATCATGTACACCAAACAGATTTCACGCGTTACAGTTAGTTACAGCTAGTTACAGCTAGTTAATAGACTCTGCTGAATCAAAACAATCCACACAATAGAGGAAAAGTAGCGATGAAAACCTTCGTGTCTGATTGCTTTGACTATTCGACTATACGACTGCACGCTTTCTGTTCGAGTCACGAATAAAAAACAAAAACGTTTAATCTGTTTTTAATAGTGAGTTTAGATCAGGGGTGAGAAATAGGCATCAAGCTCACACTGTAAGGCAGATGCAGGATGTGAACTGACCTCCTCAGTGCAGAGAGGATGCAAAACATAAACGCATAGTTTTATTAAACCTATACGCACAATGCCTCAGTGCACTCTTAAGCCGATAGCAAGGTCCTGACAGTTGACGAGAGGCAGACAGAAGGAAGTTTAAAGATGAACGGATGAGCGCTGAAATTGCATGTTTTAATTTTGTGGTTGTTAAAAGTGCCTCAGGCCAGCGTGAGGCAGCCTCAAGCCCTCAGCATAGCTGCGTGAGGTGTCTCTTTTTAAATGGATTTCATCCCAGTGGATGATCTGGGCGCTTAATTGTCTCCAAGTCAAGTAGATACCAAGCACTAAAAGGAGAAGTTTCCTGCTCATGCATATAATTTTTTTTTCCTTTCTCAACCATCCTTCCCTCAGCATTAAACATATAGATGACAAGCTGAAACATGGAGAACAGAAAAACCTTAGCATTAAGAAGAACTGAATTACTTGATCAATCCAGTGAAATTATTTGCTTGATAAAAAAAAATGTTGAAGTGTAGCAAACTGGAATCAAACTTCATAATCTTCCTTTCTTTCAGGTTTTAACGGCAGAATGATTCCATCACACAGCGTGTTTGTTTTAGCAGCAGATGGCAAAGCTCTGTGTATTAGATTAGCTCCGCACAACGTTAGCCGTTCCTCTGGCCTGTCTAACCCGTGCGAATCCAATGTACAGGTATTGTTTTGGCAGCAGAAGCAAAAATCAGATCAAACACCCCGAACTAAAATATATTTCTATGTCCCTTGGAATTTCCCTCGTATTTGGTTTGTGCCAGTTAATTTCCTGAAGCGACTAAATGAACAACATTTGTTTGGAATTAAGTTACAAGGTTCTGTAGGAGGAAAATATTGCGCAAAAACCTTGAGCAGGATTACGAGATTACTTTCGTCAATAAGGATTCTGTCTTTAAAGGTACATTAGGTAAGATCTGTGGGAAAAGTCTCTAATGGCTGAAATATGGTTAGCTAGTCTGTAGCTAGTCTGTGGTCCTATGAACTTCCTTCAGCTAATTCAAATGCATGTGATGTTTATATGATATTTATACGTTTATCGTCTCTGCCACAGTATTTTTTTGAGCCGTTGGTTTGGTCAGATTAAATACTTTCTTGGGTCTGCTAGTACTAGTTGTGTTATGTTTTGAATGGCCACTGGACTAGTTTTTTCATGCAGAACTGGCAACCCTGAGTCCAGGTGGAATTCCTGGTACAATGACATGTTACACTGGGGTTTAAAAACCCTGACATTTCATTCATGCAAACACGTCTCTTTCTAGTCCGGCGCTTTCAGATGGCCGTATTCTGATAAGTAGAGAGTTGTGAGAGGCTTCTCCTGGTGCAGGGGGGAGTGTGAATAAAGCAGCGTTCAGTGTGTTGCCAGGTTTGCAGATGCTCTGTGCATATCATTGGCAACAATGGTTCATATGTTTGTGCTGGAAATGTGTTGGAATTGGGCAGCAGGACACTTAAAACAGGCTGCTGAAAGTAAAAAAAAAAAGTCTTCATTTAAAGCGTCCGTGTTAAAGAGTATTGGAATATAATTGTGCTGCGACAGATGACTAGTCCACGATGATAACAGCAGGAACACTTCGGGTCATATTATTGTCTTAAATGCAGCACGTTGTTCATATTCTCATCATGATTCAGTGGTTTGTGTTCCGCCTTATCACTTTGACTTGCAGCGCGGGAATGTTTATCCTGCGCTCAGTAAATCGTCAGTATGCTAATTCAGTTTGCTCCATTAAAACCTGCGCCGAGCCGCGGAAGCTGTCAGGAATGTGGCGATGCTACTGGCCTGTGTTTGCACTTTGATGCACAATCAGGCTGTTTGTCCACACTGTTAGTCATGCTGGCGGAGAACTCAGGCCATTTTTTGAGGCAATTTGCCGCCTTCATTATACAAATGAAATGTTTACCCATGGCTTCATCGCTTATTAGAATTAGTATTTAATCACTGGGGTTTCTGCCTTCCTGCTTTTAATGCACAGTTCGAATTTGCACCTAAAACCATAATGGAAAGCTTTGACTTTTCACTAAAACATGTTAAAATTTATATTTCTCCCAATTGGAGATAATAATACACATAACAAGAGAAAGTATGTAGGTGAAAGTATGTGATATTTACAAGGCAGAAAGAGTAATGTGCCTGGATTATAGGCAGTTTTAAAAAAAAACCATTCAGTTCTTTGTAATAGTGTGAGTGTAGCTCGAGTAAGCTCTTCTGCGGTACAGATGTGTTTTATTCCCTCGCGTCTAAGTTTAAAGTGTAAAGAGTGACTACACACTCTAGTACACTTACATTAAAAAAAGGTCGTGCTGCCCAACTTCGTGACTGATGAAGCACTGTGGTGTAATATATCGTGTAGTAAAATAGCATTTAAAAAGTTTGGCACTGCACCGAATCTGCTGCGTGGCTGTAGGACGTACTGATTAGAGAGAAAGGAAGCGAATGTGCGGCTGTGGAGAAACACAGATAATCTGTAAGGAGCAGTTGTGCTCGCTCGGCATTGGAGGGGTGATCTCTCGACACCGAAACAGCTGCAGCATTCACAGACAGTGTGCTGTAATATTCCCCGAAACATCAATCTGCAGTTGCTAGCATGCCAGTGGGGTTAATGTTAGCACGAAGCCTGGATAACTGCTCCCTACGATGTCTACATGAAGTTTTCAGTTTCGTTGTAAAGTGGATTTGGGGTAGTCTTGTGTGAAAAATGACAAGCCGGATGTCACCCTATTGGCACATGTCGAATCGAACAATCCCAAGTATTAAGCCACGCCCACTCCGCTGGTGTTCGAGGTGCGTTTATCACTTTTCGTTCATATGTTTCCGTTCAAACGTTGCTTAATACTCACTGTTTAATATAATACTCAGGTTTGTTAACATAAAACCAATCTGTTATATCTTATATTCTACTCGACTCTCAGACACAGGAGACACTGGGTTAGGAGTGTTTGAATAAATATATAGCATCACAAACATTTCACACAAATTTTATTTTTAAATTGCCGTAATTGCCTTTTAAATTAAATTTTTTAATTGCCTTTTGTCATAATAAATTTACGTTCACAAAATTATTATTACTTTCAAGAACCAGAAAGAAACCTTTTAAATCTTAGTTTTTTTTTTCCCTTTTATTAAAAGCTCCAGCTTTAATGTATGCAGAAGAGGGTAGATAGCGTTTTGCTAATGAAAAACAGTGTGCAGTGTAAACTGGTAAATATACAGAGTGCACGAAGTAATAATTTCATGTTTATTATAATTTCATGTTTACTCACGTGCTGTCTGAGCTCCTTAACTCGACCATTGTTTCCTCTGTAAGGCGCTCGGTGACATGATTTCATGCTCGTCCTGTTGTCTCAGGCTTCCGAGTGCTCATTATAGTACAAGGCTGGAAGAAAGTGTTATTATTGTTGAGCATGCTTTTCCCTTTATTTCCCTCGAACGGATCAGATCACATTCGCCATGCTCGTCTGCTTTGCTGCTGAACGCTATAAACATCAGTGCGTACAATTCAGCTGGGGCTTGTTACGAATGCGTATATGAGAAGACTCTTGGCTTAATAACCCTCTAGGGCTGAACGTGCTACCACACACAGCTACACTCCTGAGCTCGAAAACATTGTTTTTACATGCTCAGTGTCTCTTAGGTGGGTGATTTTGAGTAATTGGTTGGTGTTTGGGTTAAATTTATGACATAGCACTGTTCATGCGCTTCCTTTAAAATCTCAGATTTCACCAAACCATTATCACTGAATAGGTGAAGGACTGCTGTTAAAATTTTGAAGGCTTACAATTGGTTGCATAAATGAAAAAAAAAAGGACTGGGAAACTGGAAAGAGCGGTGAATTGTTATGTCTTTAGGTGCTATTGTGTTTTGTCCACGTTTGTAAATCCGTTGTTCGGTTACTGTCTTCAGTGGCGGGTTTATTTACGACACATTTACTTTCATTTAAAAAAAGTTTTTCTGTTTAATCTTCGTGTTCAACAGTTGTCTGAAGTGTTGCTGCTATTGTGTCACCTGGGACTGTGCTTGTGTTGTACTGAGACTCAGATAGAGTCTTACTTCTGAACCTGTAGCTGGATAAAGATTGAGATTGTGTGTTTTATTCTCCTGTGGTTGAATCTTCTGAGCCTGTCTTATGATGTATTATGGTATTCCTGTTACAGCTGGCATGCTCACAGACACTGAGCTGCATCTCGTTTCTGTTTTGGCCAAATCTATATTAACATTCTGAACAGAAGAATTTCCGTCTCTTGCTTTCTCCTTCCATTCAGAAACTCATTCTGCATTCTCTTGTCAAACAAGAGCCACTCTGACACTCGACTCTGAGCCAGCATCTCTCTCGCTCCTCCTTGCCCTCCATCATCTCCCTGACCTTAATTTCCTCGCTCGCACTCTCCCTTCCCCTCTTCACGTCTTCTCCATCTTGCCTTGCATCATTTTGCCCCCTTTCACAGCCTGTACTCATCCAGAGAGTCTTCCACATATTATACCTCTTCCCATTGATTTCGGTTGCATTGACAACCACGCATACCAATGTATACATTTATGCTTCATATTTTCATATAATGCACTCTTTCGTGGCCAGTTGTTAGTTATTTACAAAAGCTTTGCAGTTCTAAAAATGTATAAAGGCATAAATGTGTGATGCTTGGCTTGGGTGCACAGGTTTATTGGGTTATAGCACAAAATACAAAATACAAAAACGCACCCATAACTAGCCTGCATATCAATGCATTTTCTGATGGTTGCCAATAATTTCTTGATTTACATAGCCTTAAGCGTGGATATAGATTCTGTTTTCATAGCACCCACCAGACGGAGTTCCTCCTGTCATACCCAAGGCATTCTGATACACAGATACCCCCATCAGAGGACGTGGTGTGACCTAGCAGAGCGAAAGTTCCAATTTAGAGATACTCTGATTGATGAAGATGAAGGCTGGTCTATACAAAATATGATTTTTTTTCCCCTTTACGAATGTCCTTTACAGTAGTTTGATAAAAAATAAAAACTAGCGTCTCTAGGATGTCTCTCATTCAAAACCTGAGATTTGGAATTTCAGGCGTCATGATTTAGACTCACAGTTTTCTTTTTTTTGGGTCTTTGTTGCAGACTCGCGGCCATGAATACGAACCTTGTGCTTGAAAAATGTCCATCCCTATTTTACAAAGACAACAATGGGTAAAAAAAAAAAAGGAGAAAAGGAAATTCTACACCCATCTCTATATCCCCTTTAGGGTTAAGTTGACAGGTTTGCTTTATGCTGCTGGATCTGGAGATTATCCAGGGAACACTGGGTGCATAGTGGATGAGATGCCAGAATCCAGAAGAAAGGCACACAGGACAGAGCTTCACACAGACAGGAACCAGAGGTCAGGATCGAACCAGGGACCTTGGAGAAATGTGTAGCTTGAGTGCCATAATGTTTTGGGGGCGGCCATCTTGGATGAACAGAATCACTTTTTCGCCTTTAATGCAATTTGGTCTCATTCCAGGAGGCTACGTCGTGGTAGCTTTTACACTGATTAAAGCCCACAGGCTAGGCCTGCCTCTCCACGTTAGAAGGTAGAAGTAGCCTGAAAGCTGGAAGTTACACAAACTTCAATTCGGAAATACATACCGATACAGCTGTGCTAATTTACAAAATGGTTTATTTCATAATGAGACTAAGCAGGGTGGAAAAGTTTCCAAACATGTCATAACATTGGCTGATTTTTATAGTAGGGAATTGTTTTTTTTTTTTTGTTTTTTTTTTAAAGCACTGAAGTGGATGAAGACAGCAAGACTGTATTTACATGGTAGTGTTTCAGGCAGGCAGGAGAGGAAACGCGAGATGGATATGCAGGAAAGTAAACAGGTCTGTGAACAAACGGTCGTGCAGCCGAGTGTAACAGGATCAGCGTCTCAGGATTGACGGAGGGGATGCGTCCTCCAGATCGAGACCGAGCCGTTTTTGCATTCGGGGTATAATTGGATTTTTGGCTAATGCTACTTTATTCTATTTGAAATGAGACAGGGGAATTGAAATCGAAGTTGAAATAGATATTGCATGTGTGTGTGTGNAGAGAGAGAGAGAGAGAGAGAGAGAGAGAGGAAAGGAGCACAAGAGAGCAGTCAATAATTTTAATAAGTCATTTTGAGCAGAGCAGCCGAACCACAAATCAAAAGATAACAAGAAACATGTTTAATATCTTTGTTTTTATTTGTTCAGAAATAAACTTTTTTTCCCCCAACGCCATCTTTACCTGCCACTTCTGAAACGAACATGGACGTACATTTAAAAAAAAAGATTCATATCCATTTCCATTTTCCTTTTTTTTTTTTTTCCAGAGCTCATGTTACTTCTAGTGTTGGTCTTCTAGACAAGCAGTGACATAAAATTATAACAATTATACAAAGTTATTTTATCCTGCAATAACGTGAAAAGCCTTGAGCACCACAATGGTGGGGCGGTCAGTTTTGCCGCCTTGCAGCTCTAGGGTCCGGCTTCAATCATGAGCTCGAGTTACTGTTTGTGCGGAGTGTTCTCATTGTGTCTGTGTGGGTTTCCTCCATGGTCTCCGGTTTCCTCCCACCTTCAAAAAAAATACATGATGTTCATATATGTATGTGTGTGTTGTAGGGTTTCTAGCCACATGTTTTTGTGCAAAAAGCCTAACCAACACAATACAAATGGATGAAGATACGAAAAATGGCCACATTGAAAACGCTGCTTAGACTCGCTGCTGAAGACACAGATTACCAGCGTGGCACATGTTGATGCTAAGCTGCTGTAAGCTGTAAAGTGAATAGGTGGGTATACTGGGGGGAGTGGTAGATTTTGAATATTTAACAATGCTAACTATATTAAAAAACTGAGGAAAATCTGAAAGTTTATGACATTTAAATGTGACTGCTTACAGCCGGGCCACTTTTAGCTATAGTGCACTCATCAGCGATTGCCTTATTTAACACTTTATCTAATCAAATTGTTTATTGTCTTGGAGTTGAGAGCAATAAAATCATTAATATTGAGGGAAAAAGTTTCTATATTAGAACCAAGGCCACTTTGCCAGATCAAATCACATTAGCTTTATTGATTCTTGTTAGCAAAGAATTTTCTTCTTGCTCTTTACAACGTCTTCATTTGTTTGCATCAGGACATAACAGAGACGGAGAACGAAGCTTAGTTTGCTAAATTAATACCGCCTTTTTGGGTGATCACTGTTGTTCAGCTTTGACTTTAATACTCCTAGTATTCATCAGTAACATTAATATATTATAAATAATCATCTTATCTTCCAAATTAGCAGGCAGAATCTACATGATTCCCTGCTGCTGGTTAAATCCAGGACTAAAGGTAATGGGATACGTTTTAAGATAGAATTTAGCTTAGCTACAATAGTTTGTATTGTGTTGATTTGAATAGTAGACACAGGATGGAATGGACATTTATAAAATCGCATCAATAAAATCCTAACACCATTTAACAGCTATACCATGATCCATGACCCTTATTTTCTGCAGTGTGAAAACCATGATAATCTGTAATCTTTCTATATGAGATTATCGTATGAAAATGTAGAATAACTCAATGCAGTACTGTATCATTCATCATATTTTCCCCCCACTGTCGAAATTCTGATTAGATGCTAACACAAAGGCAACATATCCTCAGCAACCTGTCAGGATGAATCACCGGTGAATAAATAAATAAATAAAAGCCAAATAATTTGGTGCTGTTCACTTTGTCTCTGTCAAAAAAGTCGATGAGGCAAAAAAACCTCCCTGTGCTCTATTTCTTTCTTTCCTCATATAGACACACTGCTGATGACGCCGGCAGCAGATGCCAGACTGTTAGCCCTTCAGGGACTTAAACAAGCCCTGTTTAGACTTATACTGGTCTAAATAGGCCTCTGCTTGGAGGAACATTATGTGAATTTTCCTCTCATTTTTCCTCAGGAAGTAGGGCATCTCTTAACCTTACCACCTCTTACTCAGCAGTGTTGTCGGACTTCTCTCGGTAATGATCAAGCATCTCAAGCAAATCCTGATGGAAATCAGAGCTCTCGTGCTCAGGCATCCTTATGACTGTAGGTGTATATCTTGAGTTAACTTGAAGCATACTTAATGTGCACATTTTAGTACACAATATGCCCAGAATACATTTTTACAAAGCGAGGATTCTCGTTCAGGATGACTTGCTAATGGAGTGTTGTTAGGTGTTTGCATACAAAGAACTGACTAGATATTACCCTTGAATCATCTATAAGACATTCTTTTAAAGTTTTGAACATGGTTCAAGGTTTGAACATGAGAAAGCTGGTTAAATCAAAACACTAACCCTTTATCACATAAACTCCAGTCAAGCACCTGTGAATCCTGATTATGACTGCAACTCAGATGTTTGCAATCACATGGAAAACGTGGCCCTTCAGGGACTTAAACAAACTCCACCAAGCCCTCTCTGTTCAAAGCCGTAGTCGGCCTAGTAGAAGGGCCCCAGCGAATACTTGCAATCCTTCTAGACTAGGAAACCTTGCCAGCCGCTACATCAGGTAACAGGCTTCTATGTCATATAACAGAATTGTCACTGACAAGAATGATGGAAATCCTTCCAAGAGCCAAGGGTTCATACTACAATGTTCACTGTATTTCTCTTCTCTGGAGATCAAGACTGACAAAGACAAAGTAACCCAGCTCATCTCATTGCTCAGCAGGCAGGCGCTTGAATGGACTAATCCGGTTTGAATGCAAGTAGATGATCATGCATTTATATGATCAGGCAGTCATATGCACTCTCAAAACACTTCAAACGTGCATCAGCGTCTTCAGGGGCCAGCCATCACACCCACCTGTGTTTATCAACTGCCTAGTCAAGAAGGCAGAACAGAGGATGTTGCTTCTGAGGAAACTCAAGGTATCTCAGCCAGTAATGGTCCAATATTACAGAGCCATCACTCACATTCTCCATCACACTCCTCTTCTCAGTCCAAGAAACTATTAGGATGACTAATCCACACTGCTGAGAAGATCACTGGATTCCATCTCACACCTATTTATGAACTGTTCACGACCAGGGAAAAGATACATGGCCAGAAAATTGCTAGTGACCCCACCCGTCCGGGCAACCACCTGTTTCAGAAGCTATCAGGCATGCACTACTGAACCATATGCGCAAAGACAGCTTGTCACCACAGCTCTTTCCCATGTGCTATCAACATTATCAACCAAGACCTTTGATGCTTTTGACCTGTACAACCTCCTGTCCCTCCAAATACAAATGTGGTGCAAGGATCTGGAAAATGCATCTTTCCATCTGTGCATATGCTCTGTACTATTTCATCCAAACAATTCCAAATTCTTATCATGGTCCAGCATTCAGACAATGGCTTTCCTCTTGCAGTGTTCATCAACCATGGGGTGGCCAGGAACTCCATAGATACCAACACTGATAATCATTTCAGATTCCAGTGTATCCATTAAAAGCCTTCCATTCCAAGGTTCAAACATTGGATAGAAAACCAATTGGCGAAAGGTTCATAACCCATCCAAATTGTAAGCTGTGCCTTCACACCAGCTACCTCTCCACAAGGAAATGATCTGCTTCATGGAAATCCTGTAATAACCCTAATTGTTCTCGGTTTACCCTGGCTTCAATGTTGCAACGTAAGAATTATCATGGACTGAAAGAGAAACAGAGACAGTGAACCTGCTCACCTCACTGCCACTCGTCACAGAATCACCATAGCCTCCATGTCTAAAGACAACTCACGGGCCAAGAATTTATGATTCCAAGTGCTTGTTCATACTAAATTACAGTTTCCTTTGTGTTATGATTATAAAAGTTTAATAAGTTACATTTTATAAATAAGTAATGAAGGAATTTAAACATTGTTTTGTTCCCATGGTCAGATTTAATGTTTTAGAAATTTAAACGTCTTGTTGCCAAAAAAGTTAAAAAGGAGAAAATCACACTTGAAGTTTTCATTCCAGCTCTTCTTTGTTTTGATGATGATGATGTGCCAGTGCAGCAACATCAAGGACATTTTGTTAGAATCTGAATTGATTAGGCTTACGTCTGTTTTGTTCTGGAAAGGAAGTATATAACAACTCCGTCAAAGAAAGTAGGGTTTCAGACAACTTTCAGCAAAAAAATAAATAAAAAAAAATTATTGGCAGAAATTTTGGTCAAAAGCCATTTTTTTTTAAGAATTCTGCCACAGTGACATCCGCAGGGTTTTCCCAGACCGCCACATGTTCTCACGCCATGCTGACCAATAGGGACGTCTCAAAAACATACACAAAGATGTTATTCAGTTCTAGCTCAATACTGTACAACTCCACTGTTATGAGGCTAACAGGGAAGCAAACAGGAACAGGGAGACACTTGTGCAGTGTTTTGTGTGCTAAACGCCTAATAGAAAATATCTGAATATCTGATCACGTGCTACGTACAAATTACACGGTTAGTTTGTGATGGCAAATACAAGCGTCGCAAGCTTCAGGAGTCACTGCACAGGAAAATCAGTTAGTCATTTGTATTGAATGCTGAATAAAAACATTGAGCCTAACCTGCTGAATCTGAGTCAAGGTCGCAGTGCTTTTAAGAGTTCAGAAACGAACGCAATCGACAACACGTCAGATCCCTAAATTTTGTTTAAAACGTACGACCAAAGCACAGACACTGCTGTCCATCTTCATCAGCGAGGTAAGAAAGACAAATATGACCTTTATGTTCTTTAGCTGTGCCCTTGCTGATGGAGCATGCACAATTTGATTCGCCAAAAAATACGACGTCAGGTTAGAGTTGTACTGTAGTACATAAACTTCTGATACCCAGTGCACCTTCATAGCTAACTGAGTCTCCCATCACTCCATGACTGACTCCGTACCAACCTATCTGACCTATTGCTCTCGTCACGATACTTACTTCTTACCAGCAGTGATGTAGTGTTATCAAACGCTGGCCTGAGGGAAGTGCTAAAGACATCAGCACCATTCAGAGCACCTGACTGAATCATCTGAGATGGCAAATCCCTTCCTCCACACATCACCACACAAACGTTTGGAGAT
Source organism: Pangasius macronema (assembly GCA_037577455.1). NCBI lineage: Eukaryota > Metazoa > Chordata > Actinopteri > Siluriformes > Pangasiidae > Pangasius > Pangasius macronema. Next base: position 24,600,281 of record CM074955.1, read on the forward strand.
TTAAAAAAAATGTATGAAATTAAATTGATGCTTTCCAACAAATATGCAATTTCTTTAATGATTCAGTGATCTCACAATAGCAATTACCTGCATTCTGTGTCCCTGCAATCAGAAAAGCCTAATGAAGAAGTCCTCGGGGAACCAGAGTCCAGAAGATTAGATTTAGAAATTGGAGCAAGGCAAAGCAACTGAACATTGTAATTGAACGTCTGAATGCCTTCCAGCAAGAGTCGAGCGCTGCCGTGTGCTTGGTTTTGTTCCAGGACCGCTAATGTTTACCAGCAGATGCATACGACGTTCAGGAGAGTCGGTTTTAATCAAATGCCCTTCGTTATTGTTCGTGATTGTCTGCGAGGCTGAACTGCTTTGGATACTATGTCAGGAAAGTCTGTCTGAATGTTCTGTCTGACTCTTTTATGTTTTTATTTATTTATTTATTTATTGCTATAAACATATTCAAAACTCAGATTCTGACAATGACAGAACCTCCTGAAGCAGCTGGTGCAGGGTATATCAGTGTTTTCCTTTTGTTTACTCACGGATATGTGATGTATACTTAAACCAAAACATACGGAGGAAGCGCCGTATTGCGCATTTACATGTCAAAATATATATAATATGTGTATATAATGGAATCAGTCATAAGAAAACCATATACCATGTCTAATTATTATTTTCATAGTTCATTTTAAATATAAAATCTGTATACAGATGACCTCGGAATAAAGATTCGTCTTAATTTCTAATCTAAAATGTGTCTAAATTCTGTATAAATTCTGTTATACTGAATTTATTTTGTAAGATATTCCCAATAAAACAATGGAAATTTTCAATTCTGGCTCAGATCCAACACAAATCAAGCGATTGCATAAGCAGCCATTAGAAAATCTTCAGTATACCTTGGCATTGGTTCTACAGAGCTATAGGAACTGAAGTGGGGTCTACTTGTGGTAAGAAGATTTTCAGTGAGTGAGTGAGAGTCATTACCACAATAGGACCAGTTCCAGTACCACTTAGGGGATACTATACTGGGAACACTGGGCATGGGGCTGGGATACAGGCATGAAGATGTCTATACTGCATCACACTGTTTATGTACTCAAAATGGTACTCAGTAGTTTGTATGGTCATCACATGCTTGTATGCATGCCTAACAACGTCAGGGCATGCTCCTAATGAGACGACAGATGGTGTCCTGGGGTATTTGCTCCCAGATCTGGACCGGGGCATGGCTGAGCTCCTGGACAGTCTGAGGTGCAACCTGGCGGCGTTGAATAGACTGAAACATATCGTCCCAGAGGGGTTCTATTGGATTTAGGTCAGGTGAGCGTGGGGGCATTCAATGGTATCAATTCCTTCATCCTCCAGGAACTGCCTGCATACTCTCGCCACATGAGGCCGGGCATTG
>CM074955.1:24611287-24618787 GCA_037577455.1 Pangasius macronema
TTTTGTACCGAATAATGTAGAAGTCAGAAAATAAACATCTGTAACAAAATTTGTACTAAAATTTAGGGATATATATATATATACACACACGCACACATTTTTTTTTTAAAAGCTCTTCACTGGGAGGCTTTTGCAAGTTTGCACGGGCCGAATGAAACAAGGCAGTGAGTTTATACCACAGCGTGGCTGAACTCTCGAATCTGATTGGTCAGAAGGTGTACAGTAGTTCCAGCTGTAATATGAACGGCAGGTTTATATTAATGCACTCGGTCTAATTCATTATCGTTTCTATAGCAACAGCTCATACACGGGGACTTGAATGGTGGACGCTCCACATAATGTAAGACTAATAATAAGTGGAGTTTGTTGCTGTGTAATCTAGAATGTTAACCAAAACCAGAGGCTCCCATGAAGCAGAGCAGGAACCAAGATAAGAAGGCAGCCCACGTGTCCGTCTCTCTGGTTAGACGGCTGGTCTCAAAGGGTTAAACCTTGATGGACAGGGAGAGGACAGACTGGGGGCCATGGCTGAGTGGGAATGCATGGTTTTCAGTGTCTCCAACAGAGAAAGCATCTGTGCTCGTCTCAGCTTTTTCTTCTCTACGCCTCCTTCACTCTCTCTCTCTCTCTCTCTCTCTCTCTCTCTCGCTCTCGCTCTCGCTCCGTGTCTGACATGTTAATTTGCTGCCCTCTCTCACTGTTCTCTCATTATTGCAAATTCTGTAAACCCATTCATCCGGTCATTTTCCCGTCTCTCCGTCTCTCGTCCTCCTACTCTCTCGTTCTCTCTGCAGTCCGTCTCTCTCTCTCTCCCCCGCCGTGTTTCCCCGCTGAGATTTCTTCTTCCATCCTCTCTCCTCTCTGCATTCTGTGATTCCTCCTGACTTCTGGAGAAGCTGCTTAAGACTTTAGTGAAGTGTTTAATCAGAAGTAGTTTACATCTGATAGAAAACTACAAGCCTCTCTCAAAAAAAAAAAAAAAAAAAAGTCTGTGAGCCTGACAGTGTTTACTCATTTGCATTAACCCAAGGATATGATATTCATAGCTGTCTGTGGTGAGTATTGCACAGACTTTATTGGACACTCACAGAATAAGAATTCGCACTGTATTATTTTTATTTTTCTCCTGAATAATAAGGTGCTTTAAGATCAGTCAGTGAGCAGAAACCGTAACACATCCAACACCACAATCATTTTTCATGAGTGTACTCCTCTGAAATTTAGAAAGCAGTGTTAAAGACACCGGCTGGCAGAAATAGTGTAAAAACGATGATAAATGAGTCGAACAGGGACAAGGTAAGAGTTGTGTGCTTGCTCCTTTCCAGCAGCAGCAGCAGCAGCAGCGTCTAAACACACTTCCTGCCCAAATGCAATCATTTCGCAATCATCTGTCTGACAGAGAACTGATCCCACACTTCAGCACTTCTTACAGCGCAGCTCGGCTGTACGTCCCGTCGCTGGCGTCGGCTAATCCCACATGCTCCCGTGAACAGTTCGACCAATTCTTGTGTTTTCACATTTAAGCTTACCACAGAAGTCCCATTACATATTTCACTGATGGATTCGCCGGAGTTAATGCCTCAGCGTTTGTTTATCTCATCCATCGTCTCTACTGGTGACTTCCTGACTTTCACTATTCCACTTTGTAACATCACTAAGTAGACTCAAAATCACGAATCTACTCTATCATGGTCTGATTCGTTAGTTATTACAGGAAAAATAACGTGTTATCTCCCATTTTTGCCGCACGACCTGTATGGCGAGCTACAGCTTCCTTGGTTATCGGCTGCTATGGTAACGTGATATTTTGACAGCTTGGCTCCTGTCACATAAATTGCTGAGAATTCGATGACACAAATCGAGACTCTGACACTGAAATCCCACTTCTGTTTAACTGTGACAGATGAAGCCTGCTTTACTAGAACATGGGAGAATTCACGGAAAAATTCCTGATGATGTGTGTTCACATTTCTGGAATTAATAATAAAGGTAAAGAAAATAGTTTCGTGAGCTTTATACGGAAGTCCAGAAAGGCCGTGTGTTATTATTATTTATTTCCCCTTGTGATCTCAAGATAAGAAAAGTTGTGTTTTGATATCACGACTTGCTTTCCTCACAGGTCGAAATGCATTACTGGGCGTACAGACTATACATCTGGGAGTGCCTTAACAGGAAGTAGCTGGTACAGTGGTAGAGTTATGGCCTTACAGCCTCAAGATTGTGGGTTTGACTATATTTTTCCCAAATTTCCCCTTCGGGATCGATAAAGTACATGTAGCTATCTGTCTATCTATCTAGCTACCAGTTTTTCATTCCAGGCTGTGCTACTCTTTTCCGAATCCTGCACAGGTGAGGACACAGTAGCAGACGCGATTTAAAAAAGCTGTACACAATTTTACACCAGAAGATATGATCCATCTTTCAGAAGCAGTGTGTATTAATGTGTGTATTAATGTGTGTATTAATGCGGTCATGCTACATGATTCCTAAACAAGAATGTGTTTCGCTTTCTCTCTCTCTTTCTCTCTCTCTCTCTCTCTCTCTCTCTCTCTCTCTCACATCACCTGTTGTTGAATGTTAAGTATGTGTGCAGTGTTGTTTCCCTCCGTTGTCAGAGGTGTGTGTTTCTCTGTCAGACGGATCATCGCAGAGTAATTTGCGTCTTGGCAGGAAACACATTTCGACGCTGCTGCTGGAACAGCACGAACGTGCCACTCGTTCCTCGTCCGTCTTCAAATCGTTTATCATCTTTTACGCCATTTCTGGCAGCTGGCATCTTTCAGCGTGCTTTCTAATGAATTTTTCCACCCTCCAGATGTGGAAAAGCATGAAGTCTTAATTACTTCAAATCTTTACATTATGTAAAAGTGTACATTTGGATTTAGTCTAGATGAAAAGATGAAGAAATGAGGATGATGAAAGATTTGCTCGCTAGCCTGATGACATAATATTAATTAGGTTTCGATGTTGAATTTGCCAAAGTCATGTCATCTTAAAATAAATTATGTGAACATCCTGTTCATTTAGATGGAAGCCAGTCATGCTTTTTTAACTCCAACAGCAGAATGAGTGGAGCATAAAAGAGCACATCTCTTGTGCTGAGTGTAAATCTGGAGTGTAAAATACTGTTTTCTGGTCTACTTTCAGTTGGTAACTTACATTACTTTGATTAACATGGTTAGCCCTCATCAGCTAGGTAGTGACGATGGTGGACTAGTGGTTAGGCCACAGCACTCTCACCGCTGTGGCCTGGGTTCGATTCCTGGCCAGGGACCCGACCCCAGTCACTGGGGTGCGTGCAATAGTGCGCTCTCATTCCCGGTCCCAAGCCGGGAAAAATTGGGGAGGTTTGCGTCAGGAAGGGCAGCCGGCGTAAAAACTGTGCCAAATCAAATATTCGGCCCAATGATCTGCTGCGGCGACCCCTAACGGGAGCAGCCGAACGAGTGTTTGTTTTATTGACACTAATAAATTCTCTTTCAATCAATAACTGGTAACTGATTATTGACCCATAGTTGTTAGTTTCAGCCCTAATCAAGTCAACATTATGAGTATCATTAGGATTTAATCAATACTCCTAATACTACAATCAGTGCTGCTCATTGGCTCAATACTTCACCCCATAGCAGTTTATTTCCATTCCCCCCAAACAGATATTAACTGAAACTGAAATTCAGACCATTACTTAGTTGAAGCACCTTGGCAGTGATTACAGGCTTTAAATACTGGGTATGGTGCTACAAGATAGCCACACTTAGATTTAGAGATCTTCTAGCATTCCCCTTTGCAGAACCTCTCAAGCTGCTGTTGAAAAACCTTCCCAAATAATGATGCTGCCACCACCATGCTTCATGGCATAGAACTGGCCAGGTGATAAAGCATTGTCAGGGTTCCTTCAGATGTAGCATTTTGGTTTCAGGACAAAGAGCTTAATCCTGGTTTCTTCAGTCTTGTTTGGCCTGTGAGTAAGGGTATGCTTTGGGGTGTGTCGTCTTCTCCCTGACTAAAGCCCTTCTCCTCTGTTTGTTCAGTTTGAGTTCGGAGCTCTAAGAAGTCTAGGAAGAAAGAAAGAAGACACTGGGTTCAGAATTTTTCTGGTTCTCTTTCCCAGACCTGTGGCTTCATGTTGACTTTGTGAACTTTAATCAAGATGTAGGAACATTTCACTACCATACCTCCAGGTCAACTGGTAATCAGTCACAACATCTTATCACACTCACCTGTTCACAATCACTACAAAATGAGGAAAAAGTGTAGAAGTCTGAATCCTTTGTTGATGATCTTCAAGCACATGCCCAGGTGGACCCCTGGTGGACATGTATAATAATTATACTTTATATGGCCTTGAGGGTGGCACAACTGGATCTGGGAATAGATGAGGGTTTAGTCAGATTCGGTTCCAAGGGCTTGATTGCTATTGGGTGCCTGCTGTGATGCCCTCGATAATTACACTTAAATAATATTTATGCTCGTGTCATTAATAGAATCAGTTTAAATGAGACAGTCAGAATAGCTTACAGATATATGCTATGTTTTTAAGTTACCTACATCTAAGGTCTGAAAGCTAAAATTGTAATGTTTATGCAAAAATCTTTTATTAATTATTTTCGGCATTGGGAAATGAGAAAGTATGCTATAAGGCCTAAAGTATGTACACCCCTGTCCTTCACACTCATGCTTGTTGAACATCCCATTCCAAAGCCATGGTGTTAATATGTAGTTGTTTCCTCTTTTGCTGTTATAATGAGCTCCACTCTTCTGGGAAGCCTTTACCAGATGTTGGAGCGAGGCTGTGGGGATTTATGTTCATTCAGCTACAGGAGCATTAGTGAGGTCAGGCGCTGATGTTGGGATGTCGAGGAGGTCTGGGGTACAGTCGGTGTTCAGTGGGGTTGAGGTAAGGGCTCTGTGCAGGACACTCGAGTTCTTTCACTCCAACCTTCACACACCATGTCTTCATGGAGCTCCCTTTGTGCACAGGGGCGTTGTCATGCTGGAGCAGGTTTGGGCCTCTTAGCTCCAGTGAAGTGAAACTGTAAAGCTACAGCACACAGTGATCTATACAACTGTGTGCTTTAACTTTGTGGCAACAGTTTGGCACAGAACCACATATAGGTTTGATGGTCAGATATCCACAGACTTTTGGTCATATAGTGTAACATTTATTCATATGTATGAATTATTCATAAAAGTTATGTGGGCACAACAGAAGCAAGCTCAGTATAGCCCCTCCCACATGATATTAAAAGTGGTGAAATTCTGATTAAGTACAATATAAAGTTACCAGTTATTTGTATTTATACAGATTATGGCCTCAACTCCAACATTAACCTGATTAGAAAGCAATCACGCATTAGGGCATTCCCTGGGGTTTTTAATAAAGTTGCTTTGTTTCCATTTCCATAAATAAATCTCTTCTCCAGCATTGATAACAGAACTGATTCCTTCAGACATTATCACTAATCCTGACCTTACTCCTCTTAGAACTTTTCTTGCCCAGAGCCAGTTTTTCATATGACATATTTACAGAGGAATTCTACTGCAGTACCCATCATGGAGAGCCCCATAATGATAGAAAAACCTGACAATATTAACCTTGTGGGGAAAACAAAAGTTTTACTTTGTTTAATAAAAAAAAAAGTCAGAATTTGTTTTGCGACACTGAGGGGGTATGGTTCGGCATTGTATTATTTAGCCAGAGGAAAAAAACATGTCAGTAGAAATATTCCAGAGAGAAAAAGAAAGAGAGAGTGATATTATTTTGTGTGTGTGTGTGTGTGTGTGTGTGTGTGTGTGTGTGTGTGTGTGTACTTTATTTGACATTTCACCATGCTTGGTATTTGTTCGCCTGGTGAATTGTGTAAAGAAACACTGTTTATCATTCTCCGTATCATTGTGGATTTTTGAGCTAACACACACACACACACACACACACAGATACACAAATACACAGTGGACACACACTGTTTGATGGCCAACTTTCTATGGAGTCCTTCTTTCAAGTAAAAACTTATTGAGGCTGTGAAAATGCTGTTCCTCTACTTTTCATAGACTCACTATGAGTGTGTGTGTGTGTGTGTGTGTGTGTGTGTGTGTGTGTGTGTGTATAAGAGAGAAGTAATGAATGTCTAGGTGAAAAGGGAGTAAGTCCCGATAGAGTGGCCTGATATAACAGCAAACAGCAGACAAGGCTGAGATGAAGAAGACTGTAACACAAAGTACCTTGTGCTGTCAGGATGCTTCATTGGTGTTACCTCGCTCACACCAGAGCGGAAACAAATTAAGCCTTTGAACAAAGAAATCATGTTATACTTCTTTATGATATGGATGGCTGGAGCAGTTTCCTTCAGAACTAGTGGAGTATTTCTCTGTGCCAAGTTGTCACCTTGTGACTGAGGCTACCATAGTCCACCTCTGTGTCATGCTCATCCTTTCCCCATTCTCATCCTGTTGCGGAGTTGAGGAAGCTGATGCTGCGCTAACTGCAGCAAAATGGCAATAGCAATTAGTGAAGAGTGCAGGCTGTGCGAAGTGAACAACAAATGGGCAGAAGGCTTGGCTGCTCAGCCCCCTGGAAAGAGGAGTTACAGTGTTATAACAAACAGTAGTTGGCAGTTGGCAAGAATTGTTAGTGGCACGATGAAGTGCTAAACACAGAGGAGTGTAGTATGACTGACTCTCACACAAAGACAGACCCTGATGTATTCTCAGTGGCTGCGTCTTATTCTTGAAGAGATCACGTGCTGGTTTAGAATATATATGATGCTATGGCGAATGTGGGTTGAATCCCTAACATGGGCCACAGTTGCTTCTGGCAGTTAATGAAATAATGTAAAGACTGCATGTGCAATGAGGCAAAGAGGCAGTGCTGCAAGCAATGGGATCCCTGGCAGTATAGTGTGGAAGATTATTAAGTTTGTTAACAGAGATGTAGAAGCAAGTTGTCTGGAACAAACACCGAGGTAAAAACATTCCCACCTGAGCCACCTGACACTAGTATATGGACAGATCTTTGGTGCAGAGCCATTAGAATGTTACCAAAGAAGACATTTTGGGGCAACAGGCTGCCTTTTGGGCATCCTTGCGTGCCTTTACTAGCTTTGGTTTTACTACTTTGAGTGTTACTCATCCTCAATAAAGTACAGCATCAGCACTTAATGTGAATGCTGTCTGGGAAATGCACTATCATGTGATGACTTTGATATACGACCTCCACTAGATCCAAAGGAAGCCACCCTGATCTGGAAGAAAAGGAAGTAGAATGGAAGGTAATGTGCATAAGTGGAGGATCACCAGGCCACGTGGTTCACTCGGGTTGATGAAAATGGACAGAGTATGATGTAGTGGGAATCTTTTATGGGCTATTCACATGGGGTCATGGTCACAGTTAAGTCACAGTCACAAGGTGTCTAGCTCACAGGAACACGTCACTAGTTCCCAAAGAAAACCACAATGGTGCTCCTTCAGTGGAAGTTGTAGATCCTTCCATTTTGTACGTCT
>CM074955.1:24623787-24655700 GCA_037577455.1 Pangasius macronema
TGATTGGCAGCTTATAACTGTTTGCTGTGACATTATTTATCCATAAGGTTTACTTATCTTCCATACAAATTATTATGGGAATGGTGTTTACGTGTGTTTACCCGCCACTACGTCCTTAACTTTCTGACCATATATGTTGTTTCTTCATTTTTGTTTCCGCGTTTAGCTTCATATAGCGGTATTTTGTCGAGTTATCATTAATTTAAGCCTCATAACTCTAATGAGGAGCAGCATTTCAGTGTCATTATACGCTTTAAAGCACAATTACGGATTATTACCACGAATGAAGCACCACAAATCCGTAAAGTTCAACTTTAGAATGAAAAATAAACACTGATGGGTTCATGGCACCTGCAGTCCACAGAGAATGAGCTCACGTAACTGAAGATAGCTGTTAGCCTTTGACAGTTATGTAATCCGAACCCTTTCGTCCCAGTGCCGTGTGTTATGAGGCGTCCACTTCCTCTTGCTTTTAAGCTCTGAGTCATTGCGTGTGGAGTCGTGTGTGTTGAGCTGAAGCTTTCAGCCCGTGGTTGTCCTGGATCTGTCGCTTCTGTTTGTATGTCACTCCGTGTTGTCTGTGTGATGTCCAGGTTTAGCCTTGCATCATGCGTCATAAGACTGACATAACCATGCCATAACCATGGTTTATCAAGAACCCTTTATTAAGCATAACCATAACCAAGCGCCATTACATTTGAAGCCAGTGAGGACAGTGTACTGTATGGCAGATGTTTGTTTTTTTTTGAAGTTAAAATACATTTTGTACCAGGTGATAGCTGTCACTAGTTTCACGACACATATTTTTTCAGTTCAATTCTTAGAACTTGTCCTGTCTAATTTTTTTTTGTTGGGCCTCATTGGATAACCAGTCCAGATCCCCAATCATTATAACACCTGCCATTCCATGGTTATGTCAGTCTGACTATGTAGGGTCCAGACTTTACTATAGTTTATAGAATTGGCTCCTAAGTTGTGGAACTATGTAGAATTTTAGATCCGGAGTCTGAATCCGGACGAGCATGCATGTCGTGTTCTCAGGGTTTGAAGTCAGGTATTCAGAGTGCATACTTGTTTCCATGCCAACCATATTCCTCTATTTCTTAGATGCTGTTTTTTAAAATAATTATCCCACTATTTATTTTCCTTGTTATACTTGTTATAGCAGTTAAAGAAAGAGCAGGAACAAACAAGCAAATGGTTAAGACTAGAATGAATTACATTTGTACTAAAAGAGTGATGAGGTGACTGTGTGTGACGCACCGCAGGGAGTGAACGCCGGACTCGCCACTGGTTTGGTCGATATTGATGAATTCATATCTCTTCTTTGCCCTGTTTTGTTGTCCGTCTGTTCTTTTTTTGTGTGCGTCCGTCCGTCCCTCTCGTTGTCATTCTCCTGGCCATTTGCAGTGGCTCGTTGGAGAAGTGCGAGGCGGGTGGGGGGACAGGGGCCGGCCCCAGTCGCAGTGACAGCTCCAGGAGTGTAGAGGCAGGAAGCAGCAAGGCCGGGAAGTGGCAAACCGTCAAGAGCCACATGCACTCCGGCATCTTGAGGCCAAGCAAGTGAGTGACAGAAATAGGGGCAAGATACAAGATACAGGCTGGAAGATTCTCACATTCTCACTGACACCGCTTTTTAAGCACATGTCATGGTCGAGCTTGAGCTCCTCCTCAGTTCGTTCCTGAGCTGAAAATGTATCTGTTCAAAAATAAAACTTACACACAGTCAGCCAAGACATGCTTGGTGAAAGGGCTTAAGGAAATGTATCTTTCTCAACCAATTTTTGCATTAAAAAAAGCCCAAATCTCTACATACCTGCTACACAGTGAAATCTGAAGTGGATGAATATCATCAGCGTTACAGTACAGGGCCTAGATTGCAGGTCATGTGATGTGGATTATTACTGAGGATTATGGGAGGAATAGATTACAGAAAGTCATTCTGTTTCCCAAACCACATCCACGTGTGTGAAACGTTCTTCAAACAGAGGCCACAATTTATGGATGATATTTTGGTTGAGGCAGATTTCCATTATCTTGGCACCAAACATCTTGGCTGATCAACTACATTTGTGTAAGTTTTTTAATTTTTATTTTTTAAATTTCGCCCAAGTTAACCCTTTAGTTCTGTTCGGGTCCACGCAAACACAACTTTTCTATCTGCATATTTACTTTTATAGCAAAGCGCAGGTAAGTTTTTAATTGATCATTAAAAACCGTACAGAATAAAAAGGGTTAACGCTGTGCGTTAGTGCAAAAGTTTACGCACCCTTATATATGTCTCACGAAGTGGAGCCACGAGTCAACCTTGTTAATCGAGATCGTGTTAAAAACGTCAACCTGCCATTAAGCTCGTTTAGTTTCTCAGTGAATTGCACCTGAAGACACCTGAAATGTAGCCGAATTTGTTATTCATTTTCCCTTTATTTGTTAATAACGTTGTACTTATTGGTCACGCCATATTATTATATTCAAACATTCGTTTTTTTTTTCTTCAGTCCTCCAGCGCTCCTGATGCTCTCTCCTTTCACATTCTTCTTCACTCCCATGTCAGTAATTGGGTTCTATTTTTAGGAAGATACTGTATGATACTGGAAGATCCTCAGACATAGCCCAGTTCATTTCATTTCACCCGCTTGTGCTTGCTGGAAAGAAAACCTGTGAATTCTGCAGCTTTTGGAACATGGTTGATTCCTTGGGAGAACGTTGAGCTGGAGGAATGAAGCAGATGCGAAGGAACTGCTTTTTTTTGTGTTTTTTTTTTAACACTTAAATCTTTTAGCTTATGCATGTGAGGTATTTATTGTATTTGCTCATATCCCTGTATTTAAAAAAAAAAAAAAAGATTTGGTTTTGAAGGTTACAGTCAAAAAAAGTCTGAATCCATTACCAAGAACTGTTTTTTTAATGAAAACAATTATGAAGTGAATGCTCCATTTGTCTCAAGAATCCATTATTAACATTATTAAAATGTTGAGAAATGGATTAAATATCATTTAAACACATACGTTCCAATCACACAGTGTGAATCTGGCATCTTTTATCCACCAGTCCTGCTTTCAGAAGGATGTATTTTGGTATTTGTCAGAAAACACGTTGACGTGCGGTGAGGATTATTATTTTGAACAGACACGTTCCTGCATGTTTTGTTTAATATGAGAATGAAGAACAGATCAAGCTGTTTTCGGACAGCGTGTAATGAGTCCAGTGCTTCCTGTGGTACCTTCTAAGATTCGTTTCTGCAGAGTTTCAATTTAGCAAAAGAGAGGTTTTAGCATTTCGTCATAGCTAGCATGTCGTGTGTGGAGTGTCATGTACTCGGGGTAAAGTGCAGTATGCTCAGCCATGAGGTGGCCTTTCAGATTTTTACACCAAACAAAGCAGTTCAAACAAACACAGTTCTGTTCTGAGATCAGTGGCCGAGCGGTCTTCTCTACAAAGCTAACGCTCGTACAGTGTATACAACATCGTCAGCGAAACTCAAAAGTGGGAGGAGTCAGCACACAGACTGAATTTATATCATTTCTTTGGACATTGCACTGAGAATAAATTACAGGTGTTGAGTTTCGTCTAGCTGTGGATCTGAGCTGACAGATATGATCGCTTTCTTGCGCTGTCCTCGGAGCTGACACACCGTTTTATCAGTTTTTCTGATGTCCTGTCAAAAGGGCAAGTGTTTTTATTGAAAAAAGAAAAGCGTGATGTAATTTTGACATATTGCCAATTCTCGAGTGCTGCTGTCTGTCATGTAAATGAAAGGCCAGAGGTTTTCCTGATAGACACCACAATGTCCTTATGAAAGCAGCCTCACACGTCGCTAGGCGTTTCATTTACTTATTTATTTTGCATTCTTGGACTTCATGGAAGGTATAATTAGTGAAGAATGATGCGGTCTTGTTGTTGATGAATGGAATGAGCAGTTCTTGCTAGTGCACTCAGAACCGATCGTACTTACTCACACGCCTAATCAAACTAACACACTACTGTAGATATTTACTGTGAGATTGTGTAGTCTGTCCTGACCCTCCACCACCACGGAAAAGGAGAAACATCCTCTTTTTTTTAATTTTACACCTGTTGTGTGGAATAATGAGAGAAGGGCCGTGAGAGGGCAGAGCCTGAGTTACTGCTGACATTAATTCACTTGGTAAAAGACAGTGATCAGGGCTGCGGCGCCGCCTGAGCGCTGTGACAGAAATACAGCACCGCTTAGCCACAGGGCGCTAAATTCTCCAGCAGTGCGAGCATCGCCAGAGCAGCTCAGCGAGTGTTTACGCTGAGCACACGCCAGCACAAAGCGGCCTGGTACAGGACACACGGATCACCAGGGTCAGTACGGTGGCCCTGAAGAGCAAGTCAACTTTAACGAAGGGAGAGACGACTTTATAAATAAATAAATAAATAAACAAATAAACACTACTACTAATAATAATCAATTAATAAAAACAGTAAAAAAAATCAAATATAAGGAGGCAACTACATAAAGAATGGCTTTAAACAGTAAAATCAACAAATCATCATTGTTGTATATGAATCTATACAGTATATATATATATTAGATTTGTATTTATTTTAATTATTTATTTAAATTTTTTTTATAAATATTTGGCTTCTTTTCTTTAAAGGTGCTCCTCCTTTCTTTACTTAGAAGACATAAAGTCATAGGAGCAACTTTAAATAATAATAATAATAATAATAATAATAATAATGTAATGAGTTCACCTTTATATAGAGCACAAAAAAAATCATTTATTAAGTTGGACTTCTCTTCTGGGTCACCACACACACACACACACACACACACACACACACACATATAACTGAAATATTGAAAAATGACAAAAGGAGTTAAGTGAGATGGTGAGTTGATGAAGTGAAGGTGTGTATCTGGGTTTTGTATGTAGAACTGTGGACATGTCTTTGGGCCCATATATGGAAGTCTCGTAGTAGGAAGAAGGAAAGCAGACACCCGACGTCTGATAAGATTAAGTCGTTTTCGTAGGTGATCATCACTGATAAAGCTAACGAGCTAGCTAAGAGGACAGAACGCCTGATCGCTTTGAGTGCACTTGTTAAACTGCTCACGAGGGCCTGAAGACATGGCCACCAGTCTGTGGTCAGACCAAGCCTCATCACTGTGTCAGTTACTAGATGCTGCTGCTTAACTTTGTTCTCTGTCTCTTTTCCTTCATCAATCCATCGTTGCCTGAAATGTCTGCATTCTCCCTCTGTACCTTCTTTCCCTTTAAATATAAATCGACATATTTCTCCTCTCTCGTGTCTAAACTCTGACACTTTGTCCTCGTCCTCCTGGTGGCTTTTCCCCTCCGCCTCTTTACCCTTACCTTTATAAAATATCACTTTTCTGCCCCCTTTATTCCATTCCTTCCTTGCATTTCCGCTCTCATTCATCCCATCAACTCTTCCTGAGTTTCCTCGTTCCTCCCTTAATCCATGACTCATTGCCCATTCCCCTCACTTTACACCGTCCGTCTCCTTCCTGTATGTCGCCTGCAGTTTTGGGGATGCGTCCCCGCTGTCCACAGCGTCCACTCTGGAGCACATCGCACCCTCGGCCTGTCGTCCTCGGCCCCTCGTAAGACAACAGAGCCTCCAGCAGCCCCTGACCCCCCGGCCCCCTCCGCCGCCCAATGACCCCCCTGCCACTTCACAGAGCCTGGGGCAGTTACACAGCAGCTCCGGGGGCGGCGGGGGGCAGCGGGGGGGTGCAAGGCCGGGGGCAAGGGGCAGCCCAGCCGCACCCGGGGCATCTCGCTACAGAGCGGGCGCAGGGGCACGGTCCCGCTCCAACCCGGGCAGCTGGGATCACATGATGGGGCAAATACGCACCAGGGGCATGGACGTCAAATCCTTCCTGTAAGTACATGACAAGAAATCTTATTTATAACCCGCTTCAACACTATCTAACCGCTTTTCAACCCCAACTCACAAGCGAATAGGAATGGAAGTGGACCTAGTGTAAACTCGCAGGTGGCTGCCATCTAAAAATAATGTTAGCTTGTGACTCAACGCATGGTCTGACTTTATATCTCATCTACTTACGTATTTTTCTGTAATTCAAAATAAAGCCGCATGAGATTCCATGGTCACTGAATTTCACCCTACTTCAGTTCTTCCTCAATACATTTTCCATTAAATATTTAATAACCTTGTCTGTTGTGTCAGTATGATGTGTATTACAGAGAGCTGCACGTCAGGAAAATGTATAAGACTAAAACTTTTGAAATGTCTGAAGGCATTGATTGATGGATAAAGTTGTTGAAAAGTGGAATTCAGACTTAGACTCTTGGGTGACTGTTGGTTCAGGTGAAGCTCGGACAGAATTTTCCCAGGCTGAATCAACTGAATCAAACTTTCATGCCTGGTTAAAGTCCTAACTACAACATAGGCCCAGGTTCAGGTCTGTGATTGACAACCTAATAACCTATCAACTTCCAGCTTCAGTAGGAGAACAGGGAGGGGCATGTTCAGTTCCCCAAGGTTACGAGCCTCTCTCTGATGAAATCCCAGTTTCAGAATAAAGTCAGGAGATTGGCACGGCTATGCTAGCACCTTCATGGTCTTTTTTTTTAGAAACTANTAGACTTGAGTTATTGTGGCTGTATGTTTGTCAGTTTTTTGAACCCAGATACAGTTTCTTGGCTGATGAGATTAAAATCTCCTCTAATTAAAAAAATAATAATATTAATAAAGTAAACATATATAGATATATAGATATACATATACAAATATATAGAAATATAAAAATTTTTGAAAAAAAAATTGATGATGTATAATGCCTCAAGTTCCTTTGGCAGAGTATCAGCCCCAGACCATGATGCTCCCACCACCGTGCTTCACTGTAGATTTGGTGGGTTTTTTGGGATCACATGCACAAGCCTTCTTTCTTCAAGCGTTCAAGAATTCTGTTTTTGCGTTTTGCGTTTTGCGTGAGGTGTGAGGTATCAGATTTCTGCAGGTTTGTTCAGTAAGCAGGGTTGCCAGGTTCCATAATGCCACTCGAGGGACTTTTTTTTTCGGTCTCGTCTTGCAGGGTTCTGAAGCTGGCAAGCTTTCCACAAAACAAAAGAAAACAAACATCGAAGCTCTGTATACTGTTCAATCTGAATAATGAACTCATTGTATTCAGTGTATTTCATTGCATCCATAACTCACAGCAGCCGTTCGTAGATGCAGATATGACTATAATACAATATTCTTTTTTTTTTTATTGTGTAGTATATTGCTATTTTCACCACTCTGCTGTAAATGAGAGCTCAGTCTTATTAGGCTTGTCGCTGTATAAATAAAAGTATGAATAAAAGAATTTTATTAGCATTATGCTCCCAGTGTGTGTGTACATTCACGCCATCTGTAATGCCCTCTGCCTGTCACTATCATTAGCTTCCTTGTTCCTCTGTAGTCTATGAATATGCATTTCGCCGTGTGTACGATGTGACTGGCATACGTTACCTAGACGTACTCTAAGCTATACACTTCCACCCAGCATATCTGCATAGTGTTACCTGATCATCCGCTGGGTCTTCACCAGTAGCATCGCCCACTTTCAACAAATCAGGCACAGATGAATGAGATTTGAATTTCTATTTTTATTTGATTTTTTTCCCTCTTTAATTCCCAGTCAGCCACAGGTGGCGTGTTCCTCTATGCTGACTTGATTGGTCTCACACTCTGGCTTAGCACTAATCTGATCTAACACGCGGCCATTTAATGCCAGATTTGTGACACATCTGTGGCCTCATTGTCCTGATTGTCATTGTCGTTTATTTTTGGATAAATGATTCAGTACAGAGGACACTAAAAACCAGTGATGGGTTGTGCATTTTTTTTTTTTTTTTTGCGAAGAAGACAATCATCATATACAGTAAGTGTTATTTATATTCAGTTATTAGAGAACATCAGGCTTTTAAACCAGTGCATTGTGTTATCCATGGGTAAGCATTGCTCATCCTGTAAGTTTAGGATTTCGTCTCCTGAGAATACAGACACATTCCGTGTTTTGAAAATACCCATGTTATCATTAACATGTTAGCGCATGCTAATCTTATATTTCCTGAGCCTTTAGAGAGCTCAGAGAGGCCTGGCGTCTTGTGTGTTGTGGCCGTCCTGGTTGTTGTGCTTGCAGATAGCCTCAAGTGAGCTTCAAACATCAGTTTATGATGATTACAGGCAGGCAGAAAGTAGAGTTTTGGTAAACAGATGTGCTTCCTAACCCTTTGTCGACCTTTCTTAGTATGGTTTATGGCTGGATCGGAAAGGGCACACTTTAAAGGTTATAAGGCTGGCAAAACTCCCGCAGTGTTCTATTTCACGCCTCTTGACTTCCAGGTATAAAACACACAAATACCTCCTTGTGTGTATGCGCACGCATACCAGGACCCTTCTAACATAGTCATATTGTGATGTATTATGCATCATTTGCAATAAATGCTGCAGGGATACAGCCATCTCCATGATATCCCCTATGCTGACATGCTCAGCTGGCAGATTTGAACTTAGGCTCAGAGTCAAATAGAGCCCAAGCACCTTATACCTTAGCCTAAATCGCCTGCTAGTCTCACACACACACACACACACACACACACACACACACACACACCTTCTCCTTAAGGAGCCTTCTCATGAGTGTATGCACCACGCTGAATGACTCTGTCTCTGAGAACTGTCTGTGATTCAGTTAAAAATGTTGGAGAATTACACACAATGTGTCCAGATGTGCCAAGGTCATATAAACCACTGATATAAATCACCATCGTGTGTGTGTGTGTGTGTGTGTGTGTGTGTGTGTGTGTGTGCTACTGTCTTTAGTATCACTGCATGCAGGCGGTGGTGATCTCCTGTTTTCAGCATCATTACCCTCCCTCAGCCGGACCAGAGCAACAGCAGGCAGACGAAGGGAAAGAGAGAAAATCAGTCCGTGACGCTGTGAGATGCTGTTAGCATCTTAGCATGCTGAGGATTAATTAGAGTTCGGTATTAGAGCACTCTGAACAGTTCGAATATTGAATGTTCGGTTATTAGTTGACTAGTTGATTTATTTTTTTGTTGATTATAGACGATTTTGATCGGCAGTTCTAGGAGTTAAACATTAAAAATACCGATGTAGCTATTCTGTTTACGATTTCAACTGAGTGGTTTTAGCCATTACAGCTGTGATTATTATTATTATTATTATTATTATTATTATTATTATTAACAAAGAAATGGAAAGAAAGTCTTGCGCAGTGCCATGTGGCGTGACTCGGAGCGGTAATTCCCAGCGATTCCCAGCGAGCAGGAGATGAGGCGCAGACCCTGAAGGCAGGTCCTCTGACTGAGAGCAGTACAATGACCAGGAGAAGCTTAGCACCGCTCGTGATTTTCTCATTTTTACATTCGCAGTAATGGTAATTATACTTTTTTTTTTTTTTCACTAAAAGCAGGCAGTTTTCACGGCCAGCTTTAAACTCCCTGAGTGTTATTTAAACCCAAACTAATATTATTAACAGCGCTTTCTATTACTTTTTTCATTTATAGTGCATTCTTATTCTAAAACCATCACGTCAGTAGCCATAGATTGTTGACTACAATAAATGAAACAAGATTTTACACAGCGTGGATTATATTATATTATATATTATATTATATCAGTTTCACAGTCTGTATATGGAGATTATGTGCAGCAAGAGAGCAGGACTGATTAAGCCCAAAAACACACACCAATGTCCCATTAATTCTGTAGTTATGTCTGTAGTTTTGTCCAGAATCAGTTTTTTTTCTCTCTAGCCAATGTTCCCTTTTCCAGATGTAGTTTATCAGCTAAGATATGGCATCCAAAGTTATTTTATTCAGAGTTTGCTTACTTATTCCTTTAGCATGTTTGCTTAGTAGCTTGTTCAGAGCTAACCCTAGTGGACACGCCATGCTTTGCCGCGTAGATTAAAATTAATTGGGGGAAAGTGAAAGTGAATCTACAGATTAGATTCCGTCTCTGATGTACAATTCTTCCAGCCCCTTTTCCAGACACGTTTTTTTCCCAGATCGTTTCAGACTCCTGCAGTTGTGCCTCCCACGCCTGCTGCCTGCGCTGATTCCTGTGCCGTGTGACACCAAACTCTGTGCTGAGGAATGAAGTGACTAGTGTAGAAGCCATTCCTACTGTTTTTAGCTCTCTGCCTTTCTATTTTTATAGACACCATTTTTATGCGTCCTAATGTCACAATCCACATAAACAAGTTTGTTTGGAGAAACGAAGCATTTGATGATTTAGGCGTGCGGTGTGTGCGTTACAGGACGTTTTGGCTGATTGACAGTTTTGCAAATTGCCTTGGACCACTTGTCTGGAGAGCAGAATTGTGGAATCGGATCCATGCGAAGGATCCATGAGACGCTGCCTTCAAATCTGTCCAAAAAAAAAAAATCTTTTTAAGGGAGCTGATCTTATGCTGCTTTTCAAATGGGACATGAATGACAAATTATGCATGTTATCTAGAGCTGAACACAGAAATAGTTTTATTTAGAAATGCTTAACATTTACACCTGAATTATTATATAATCGATTCATGAATGTGAGTGAAAAAGACATAAAAAGCAGCAGGACGGAGAGACAGCACGGAAGAGGAGGAGGGGTCCGAGGAAAGAGTGAGTCACTACGCTGCTTGAGGGACATCAGGAGCTTCGGGACTGTGCCAGTGTGTGTGTGCGTGCGTGTGCGTGTGTGTGTGTGTGCGTGTGTGTGTGCGTGCGTGTGTGTGCGTGCGTGCGTGTGTGTGTGTGCGTGCGTGCGTGCGTGTGTGCGTGCGTGCGTGTGTGCGTGCGTGCGTGTGTGTGTGTGTGTGTGTGTGTGTGTGCGTGCGCGCGTGCGTGCGTGCGTGTCACCTGTTGGAGTGATACGTTAGGTAGAGCACATGCAACGCAGGTCTAACATTGTTTTTAAAATAAAAGCCAGTTTCAGTGCAGTAATTTCCTCTGAATGCTGAAGTGATGTGAAGCAGTGGGTAATTGGATTAAATGCCAAATGGAATATTAACTAAATATTTAACACGGAATAAAAACACTCAGTATTTCCTGTTTGTTCAGTTGATAAAATGATGACTGTAAAATACGAAGAAATAAAAACTCTGACCTAAAAGTCACTAGATTGTTCTCATCTGCTTTTAAATTGCTACATCATGTTGAGATAATTGTACGTGCATGTGTGTGTCTTACTTTAGGGAAGGCAAGATGGTGGTGCTGTCTCTTGCGATCGGCCTGGCAGAACAGGACGACTTCGCCAACCTGCCAGACCTGCAGGAGAAGCCAGCGAGCCAAGAAACTCCTCCTGGCGACAAGAGGTAGAGTTTAGCGTTCGTTCTCTGGACAGTCTGCGATGTGGGGAAAAAAAAAAAGTTTTGTGTTTCCGTCAGGTGCTTAGTGTTTGTTGAGTCTTCTTGAAGGCGAGCCACAAGACGTCATCGACAAGCGCTCCAACCAAACACGCGATGGCATCATTTATTCCAAAACTCAGAAACTTTTCATCGCCCTTTATTGCACCTTATCTTTATCCGCATACCGACTTCTGCACCTCAGACAAGACATGATGTTGTGTTTAGTCATTTCTATTAAAAACTTTTTTTTTTATAATAGAAAACCCACTAGAGATGGTTGGGAAATGGATTGATCAATTAATTGCAGAGTGTGTGTGTGTGTGTGTGTGTGTGTGTGTGTGTGTGTGTTTTCAGCCTAGGAAGACATTTTATTCACTGCTCCCTTGGTCCCATAGCAATCAGTGTTTACAGGAAACAGTGCATTGTCACGTAGAGTCACATTTTTGCATTCTGGATGTTTGTGCTCCTGGAGACTGGCCTCACCACCCTGGCACACAGTAGGCTTCCACGCGTACAGATGTGTATCAGGGTATTTATGAAAGTGTTCCGGTGACTCTCACCCTTTCTCCTTCCTGTGTCGATAAACACAAGTCCTCAAATTTCACTTGAATGTACCATTATACTGTCACAGTTTTGTCAAGGCATGGTTGTAGTTCAGTCACACTACTCAGTGGAGATTAGCTTAGCTGCTATAACCGAAAAGCCCTATGATGCTCAGCACTTCCTTTGTGTTGGATAGCTTTTTAACTTAAATTGGACTGTTTCTTTGGCAACATTCCAATACCACATCTTGATTTGGTCCGGACCCAAATTTGAAGGACGTTTTCACACCTGCTCCAAAACCACAGCATGACTCGAAATAACTGAACCAAATACTGGAGGTCTGAAAGCAGTCCAAGAGCTCATGATGGGTTCATGAGCCATAGCAGATAACATGATGGGATGCCAAGGAGAATGTACAGAACTGTGCGGAATTTTGTCTTCTTCTGTCCTAACATTACTTTTCCAGCACAAAATTAAATGCAGGAAAATGTTTCATTAAAGAAATTAACATATTACATAACAGACCACTTTTCAGACAAAAAAAAATGAAGGCTTTCAGGGAATCACTGAAAAAAACAGAAACTGTGCTACCACATGCTACCAGATGCTCAGAAAAAAACTTACCTTAGATTTTTTTTAAATGTATAAAAGTTTCATTTCATTAAGCATCTTTGCTTTACACCATTTCATCGCATGTGGCTGACCTTTGTCACAGTACTGTATATAATGTTATAATTCTGCATTGATGCATATTGATGTATGTACTAAATTATGCATGTGGGATTTATAGCATGTATTATACGAATTTCACTCGTTTCTTCTCCTTTAGACTTAGAGTACTTTGGTTGTCTTTTATTTATTTTATCGCCCTACGTTTTATTGCTCTATAAGGTCTACTAGCCTACCTGTTGATTCCTTTGTTAGCTTGCTTGCAGGATATCATCACTCATAAGATACAGCATGTCTCAGGATAATATCTGTTAGTACATAGGATACAGTGGACAAGGCAGCTAAATATATATTGTTATATTGAGGTTTAAGTGAGATGGCGCAGTGTAGAGTTGCTGGGCAACAAAAAACTTTGGTGAAGACCTTGGAGAATTCACTTTCTCAGAGAACCAGCTACTGAATTTCTGATTTATTCACTCGGAGGTTAGAGGGAAGGACAGTGAGCATGGTAGAGGAGCAGGATCTTAGACTGTGGAGAGGCAGCTCAGTTCCAAACATCTTCAATTTTGCAGAGGGGTCTGATAGCTGAGATTAGAAAGGAATTTCAGTAATTGAGGCAAAGGCATGGATGAGGTTATGTTACATTCAGCAGCATGAATACACACACAAACAAGATGTTTCTATAGGCCCAGGAGAAATGCTAATTCCCATAAGAGAGGTGCATGTGAGCAGTCAGAAACACTACTGCAACTCCTATATCTAATCTTCTGCAGTCGGGAATCATCCTCATGGCACATGTTTGCTCAGCCTCCAGAGATACTCGGAGTGGCTGCGACTGGTGGCAACCCGTGATTAGCAGCCCACTGCCGTTCCTGCTTCACAATTATATCTGCTCTGGAATGCCGTTTGAGGAATCCCAGGCTTTGTTAGAATTTTTTACACTTGCAAATTTTTACAGCTGGCATAATTTCATTATTTGTTTCCCAAATATGGAGTTTATACCTGTGCAGATGTGCCAGTCTAGGAACATCCCTGCTGAGCCAGAAGACATGTTATTCTCAGTCCACCTGACCTACAGGCTAGTGTGTGAACACAAACATATGAGGCCATTTTTGCACTAACCCAGTTCTCCAGGCTCATTTCGAAAATCTGTTACTGTCCTCATGAGGGTGGAGTGTCGTGAGTCACTGTCAGTAATAACCACTGTTGAACTTGTGAGATTTCTGTTTAACCAAACCTTTTTTCTCAGGGAAGGAAGGATTATTATTGGTATTGTGCAAAAAGAACAACTCAATTATGGAATGGAGGTGGAATTTGAGGTGTGAGAGTCCCTACAATGATTGAAAACTGTAGGTATAATTGATTTAAGAAATTTATATATACAGACAGGTCATCAATATTTGGACATTGACAAAGTTATTGTAATTGCAGCTGTCTATCACATCATATTTGAGTTGAATGACCTCAAAGTGCAGACTTTCATCTTTAATTTGAGAATTCTTACATCCAGATTAGGTGAACTGTGTAGGAATTATAGCAGTGTCTTGCATCACCCATCACCTGCCCCTTTTAAAGGGACCAAAAGTAATTGAACAAACAAACAGCATCATAAATTAAATTGTCATTTTTTTGTAAAATATGTGCTTTGCAATCAATGACTGCCTGAAGTCTGGAACCCATAGACATCACCAGACTCTGGGCTGCTTCCATGGTGATGCTCTGCCAGGTCTTTACTGCAGCTGTCTACAGTACAGCTGCCTTCCTGCTTGTTCTTGGAGCATTTTACCTTCAGTTTTTCCAGTTGGATTCAGGTCAGTTGATTGACTTGGCCATTGCAGAACACTCCACTTCTCTGCCTTAAAAAAGTCTTGGGTTGCTTTCGAAGTGTGCTTCAGGTCATTGTCCATCTGCACTGTGAAGTGCCATCCAATGAATTTTGAAGCATTTGGCTGAATCTGAGCAGATATTATAGCGCTATACACTGCTTTTGTCAGCACTCACATCATCAGTAAATACAAAGGAACCAGTTCCATTGGCAGCCGTAACATTAAAACCACTGGCAGGTGAAGTGAATAACATTGATTATCTCTTTACAGTGGCACCTATGAAGGGGTGGGGTATATTAGGCAGCAATTGAACAGTCAGTTCTTGAAGTTGATGTGTTGGAAGCAGAAAAAATGGGCAAGCTTAAGGATCTGAGCGACTTTGACTACGGCCAAATTGTGATGGCTGGGCGACTGGGTCAGAGCACCTCCAAAGCAGCAGGTCTTGTGGGGTGTTCCCAGTGTGCAGTGGTTAGTACCAAAAGTGGTCCAAGGAAGGACAACCGGAGAACCGGTGACAGGGTCATGGACACCCAAGGCTCACTGATGCATGTGGGGAGCGAAGGTTAGCCCGTCTGGTCTGATTCTACAGAAGAGCTGCTGTATCTACTGTTAATGCTGGCTCTGATAGAAAGGAGTCAGAGCACAGTGCATCACAGCTTGCTGCGTATGGGGCTGCGTAGCTGCAGACTGGTCAGTCAACATGACAAAGAGTTTGAGGTGTTGACTTGACCTCCAAATTCCCCAGATCTCAATCCTGTCGAGCATCTGTGGGATGTTTTGGATGTCAGATCATGAGCAGTTCCTTCCCTTCACCATACTCTTCTTTTCCCATCATTCTGGTACAAGTTTATCTTGATGTCATTTGCCCACAGGATGATGTTCCAAAACTGTACATGCTTTTTAGATGTTTTTTTTTTTTTTTGGAAATTCTACTTTGGTCTTCTTGCAAAGCACCCAGTTGTCATTTACTTTTGGCCCATAAAAAGGGGGGTGGTGGTATTTGGATTTCATGAATCATAACAATAATTTTTTATCACGTTAAAAAAAAGTATTACTGACAGTAATATTGTTAAGGCATAGCTTAATCATAAATATAGCTGAAGACATCAATTCCCATACAGGGCAGGGACATCATAAAGGTATATGTAAGATAGATGATATATGTACCTAAAAGATCCTATAGTGAAAGTCAGAGGCAGAAAATGAGAGCAAGACTAAGTAAGACAAAACTTAACTCCCAAAGAGAGCAGGAGTAAGTAAGACTCTGTCTGTCTCTTCACTCTCCACTGGGAACTTGGCTCTTATTTAAACCTCAGCTACTCAGTGTTAAAGTAATCATCTCCATCATTCAAGCCCCCATCTCACTGCCCCCTTTTCCTTGCCCCATGGTGTGTGTCCCAGTTTAAAATGAATCACATATCTCAATATCTAATCTGATGCAGCTCACTTCACTGCTTTCTGTACTGTGTGGGAGTGTAATTATGATGAAAAAGAGTGAGTTAAATGTGTGTATTGTTATAAACCATTTTGTTTTCTTGGCACAGCTGTTTGCCTGTGAGTTAATGGTCACATTTTGTTTGCAATCAAAGTGAAACCATAGATCTCTATATCAGAGCTCTGTAGAGCTAATGATGATGTTCTGTTCACAGTGCAGTGAAGCCACTTGGTGCACTGTCTGAAAAAGTCATAATTTAAACATATTCCCAATTCATGTGGATAGTTAGAGTATAGAGATTCTATCTTTAAGTCATATCAGTGACTCAAGGAATATGAAACCATCCAGCTGAAAGCATTATAGAATGTTACTGGGCTCTGTAGCACCTGTAGCACCTTGAGTTGAGGAAGGGCAGGGGATGGAGAGGAGGTGTTTTACAGCCTGATACTTTGCTCGCTGAAATGTGATGCAGGATGCTCTTAACGGAGGGAGTCCAGTTGGGAGTGGTGCCCTATTGGATAGAGATAATCATACTGGACACCTGGGTTTGATGGCATTCTCAAATTCTCCTTTTTATCATGCTGGATACGGGCAGATTTATTCAAGCATTTACACGAGAAATTTGGTATTCACGAAAGTCCTACAAGTTCAAAAAAACCTGTGTAGCCTACTCGTGCTCCAGAGCATGTATAAATTTACACACATGCACATTTCCGTTCATTTTGCCATCTGCCCAACACATTGCAAGCACAAGCTAAGTAAATAAAATGTCACACTGTTCCCTTATCTCTACAAACTTGCTCTGTGTTAGCTGTTAGCAGGGTTGTGTGGTTTTCCCTCGCTCTGCCACGCTCCGTTCACCCCCGAGTCTGCTATATTAGCTCAGTTCCGCTAATTTGCAACACTGGGCTGGATCCCTGCTGGATCGGGTTCTCCCTCTGTGTTATCTGGTCAGAGAATTCCACATCCCCTACTATCTGACCAACTAGCAGGCGTTTGGCTGCATTCTGCTAGAGTGGTTGGATCCCTCATTCTTTTCATGACACACAGTGGCTATCTGAGCTCCTGCTCTGACCTCATGGTGTTATGTACCCACTACATCCATATTGTTTCATCTGTTATGTTTTACGACAGAACTGTGTGCTTTCCGTGTGTATTACGACAGTGTGTTGGGATTTGGGGCACGAGAAAAGCTGATGCTGATGATGATGACTACACATAATGGCCCACAATTTGTATGTATGGACTTTATCACCGTCCTTGCTGAGTGAGGTATTCACCGCATCCTTATATCACAAAGTGAATGGAAGAAATAGAATGCTATTTACGTATGCAACCGTGGATCTATGAAACTGGATAACCGCCAGGGTTCCTAGTCATTCAGAAAGCGTGGACCAAACAAGAAATTGGCAAGAAGGTTCTAGGGAAAGGTTTCTATCTCTCTCTCTCTCTCTCTCTCTCTCTCTCTCTCTCTCTCTCTCTCTCTCTCTCTCCCGTATCCCTCTCCTGAACACTGGATTGTGTGTCATTTCATGAGCAGAAGTAGCAGAGCTGAGACGGACAGCTTAAGTCACTGTCAGAAATGTATTCCCCCATCTCTTTTATACATTCTATCTCTGTCTCACACACACACACACACACACACACACACACACACACACACACACACAGGCAATGCCCAGGGAGGGAATGCTTGGTATCTTTATCCTTATGATATGGAAATAAACGCAGACCAAGCGTGACAGCAGCAGGTTTAGCAAGCTCGGCCCTGCATATATGCCTCATAAATCTGTCTCTAACACTCAGGCTAAAGTGCGCTAAGCTGCGCGCTTCAGAAACCACATATGAGAATACCAGGTTAACCCTGTGTGGAAGGTGCTAACATGGCCTAGCGTGACCCAGTGCTTAGACTTCACATACTGGAGCTCTCCGTTTATAAACATTTATCCAGTAATCTGAAACAAGACAAAGCTGTAATGAAGGCAAACTATTATTATTGTTACTATTATTATGAAGTTCTGGTGCGATTTTTTCTTTGTTCATCCTTACTAAGCAGTCATTACATACCAGTGTTGAACACTAAAACCATGTAATTTACTATAATGATGCTATTTTCTGCTAGAGTCGTTGTTTTTTTAATAGTAGTTGTAGCCTAAAATACAAACATAGTGTATATATATACTGTATGTATATATATATATATATATATGTGCGTGTGTGTGTGTGTGTGTGTGTGTGTGTGCGTGCGTGCGTGCGTGCGTGTGTGTGTGCGTGTGTGCGTTTATACTATATTGTGAATTTATGTTGTTTCATATTGCCAGAGGGCAACAAGCTGTGACTCGTGGTTCGTGAAATACACCGTGCGCTGCATTATTTTATTATAATATGGATCAAGATTAGACCAGATCGAAAAAACTGTCACATGAAATAGCGTAAAACAAAATAGCTACAGATGAACCCATTTTTAGATTTGCAGCCCTTTTACTCTGCAGCTGAAGCTTAAAAAAAATAAAAACGCACAAAAGACCCAAAGACAGCAGTTGCATAATCCCACACCCTTGAAGACTCTCCTCTTCTGGGTCTGGGTCTGTGTGTGTGTGTGTGTGTGTGTGTGTGTGTGTGTGTGTGTGTGTGTGTGTGTCTCTACATGGCAGTAGAAGGTAATTGAATGGAAATGAAAATGAGGTGTGCAGTGGCAGGTGTCCAGCTAACTAACACTGACGCGTGATCAGAGGTGAAACACAGCTGCGTCGGCGGCACCGGCGCCCTGAGCTGCTCTATTTTTAAACCGTTTCTCATAAAAATACCGTAAGTGCTGCAGCTCAGCCAGCAGACAAATGTGAATTATAAAAGGCAGCAAGCAGCTAAAATCAGATCTTTCAGCATTATTTTCTATCCTATTATTGTTTTTTTTTCTGTTTTCTGTTGTTTTTTTTTTGTTGTTTTACGATAATATTTTGCATCAATATCCACCTCTAGTCATTATTGTTACTAATTTGTATGCATGGAATTCCCTTAAAATATACTTCAAACATGACCTTGATGTGACCTTGAACCTGTTTGAATCCATTTCAAAATCTAATCAGTTTAACCACATGTTCTTGAGATATTGCACTAATCTCAAATCTCAGATAAACACAGGGACGGACTGATGGCGATTTCCCGAACACGAACGCGTCTTTGTATGATAAACAGAAAGGAAGCTATTGGGGGAAAAATATTTTCAATATTTGACCTTGTTGTGACCTTGACCCTGTTTGGATCAAGTCTAATCAGATCATTATTCCATATAACTTAGAATATAGAATAGAATCTGGGATGGATGGACGGACAACCCGAAAACATAACACGTAAAAAATAATGTGAGTCAAAATTGAATAAAAAATGTTCCTGCTCATCTACATGAACCCTTTAACTGAATGAACCATGGAAGCATAAGCTGATAGGAAAGAGCAGACTTTTGACTCTTAACACTCCTAACACTAGCATGCTTCTCCATGCTAGTGCTTCTCCATGCTAGTGCTTCTCCATGCTAGTGGCTAGTGTACTAGCGTATTAGCTTGTGGAAACAGCAGTGGCTCTAATCAACAGCAGACAGGAACTGCTGGAAAATTCCCCCAAACCTTTAAGCTCTGATGTATGGGAGAATGTTGGGTTACCACATGAGAGTAGTGCTAATATCACACACCTTTGGGTTTGCTGATGAAAAAACCCGAAGCAACACACACAGCCAAGTGACTCTGCTGCATTCAGATGGAGTTTTTCCAGATGGGATCAGAAAAGACAAGAACATTTTCAGTGCTTATTTCTGCTGTGTATTGAATCTAGTTTAGGATTCGGTGTGCGTTGGCATCCCTACTATCTACTTAAAGGAGGGAAACGTCTCCGTCATTGTTGAACTGAACCATGTAGCTAATCACCAACTTTCGTTGAAGTGATAGGGTTTTTATGTGAAATGTTTGTGAAATAGCATGATCACACATGATATTAGCTCTGCGCTTCACCTCTGTTAAGCAGTGTCTTTATTCTCTTGTTTCTAAACACTACTCCATCCTACTCGCAAAATATTCGAAAGTAGACACTTCAGACTCACAGTGTGTAGGATTAAGTAGTGCTTATCTCGTTTCTCAGTTCTGCCTCCTACATTCCCCTCTTTTACATTACCCTTCCTCATGGTTTCCCCATGCTGGTCCCTTTTTCTTACACACATCTTTAGTCTGATATTAACACGGAGATGTTAATATCAGAAAGACGTGCTGTCGTGAACACTAGGTTTTGGGGCGCACTCTTGGTTTCGATGAAGGATTAAACCTAAACGCCCACTTCTCTTACACAAGTGCTCGTCCTGAATAACATTCTCACCCCCACACACACACCTCCTCACCGCCTCATAACAATGCTTATAATCACAAACAGAAATTCGCTGCCTGTTTACGCGTGTTTCTCAGTTTCAGCAGCTCTTTACGCTCGGTGCGTCTCAGCGAATTGATGAACGCAGGACACTGAATTGGCCCTGATGAAGATAACAGAGTAAATGATTAATGATTTGCTTGGCAGCTTCTCATCTTCATATAAAAGATCAGCTGTTGTGTGTGTGTGTGTGTGTGTGTGTGTGTGTGTGTGTGTGTGTGTGTGTGTGTGTGCACTTTCATACAGCATGCAGGTCTGAAACTGGGTTAAACCAGATGTATACTGCAGGATGTGTAGTCTCCAGATTTCAAGAATCAGGAGTGACTCTACAAGTCAGAAGAATGACGCCGGGATGTACAAAGCGTTCGATATTGGAGTGTAGAAATGGAGAAAAAGCTCGAAGATCTCTGCATGAGTGCCTTCATAATGCATCATGTAAAAAATAACAACAAAGATGTGAGATGTGTCGTCGTGGTACAGTGTGTAAACCTCCAACAAAAAAAGATGAAATGCGTGTAAATGTTTTTTTGAAATTGTGTGAGATATACAGAGAGAGTGTGTAGGACAAATCCCCGTGTGTTGTATCTGTGCTTCTGGCTTTGCGCTTACATCAGATCACACTGTGCAGTGACCTGTTGCATGTCCGTCTAAAAAAGGATGGAATAACAATGATGATGATTAAAAAAAAAAAAAGATCCTTTCACCAGACCATGTCTTGATCTCAGGAAGAGTTGTACCAGAAACCTCAGAAGAGAGTTGCTTAAGGCTACTAATCTCTGAAAAGCAACAGAAAGCTCTGCCTTCCAGGAGCCATATCATTGCATAATCGCACCTCGTCCTGGAGGAACGTTACGGCGGCAGCATCCTGACCTTAACTCCCACGCTGAGCAAAGAACTGCAACAAAACAAAAAAGATGAAGTTTGGACATCAGGTTCTGAAGCATAAATGTCGTTGAAATCTCCTCCTTTTACGCACAGATGGAATATTTACATTTAGAAGAGCAAATCCACTCTTTATTACTTTCACTCTTTCTTGCATATATAAAGCCTGTCGCTGGGTATTTCATAATTAATATTTCAAAAGCTTACTCATTACCAGGCGACTCAAGGCACTGTGTATATTTCTGTCAAACTCAAACAAATATTGCATATTCTGCAGTCGGGTGTCATTTATATTCACACTGTTGTCTCACAGAGATTGTTTAACCAAATGTGCTAACACGGCTAAAGAACGTAAATCCTATTAATATGATCTCATTCAGAGAATACGAAATTGCTGGACACTTGTGGCTACCGGCCTTCGTTAGTTTTTAGCATTGTTAACATTTTGTTCAAGCAGTTCTCTGACAAAAAGTAAGAGTATTTCACTGACATAAGCTCCCTTTAAGCACAAATCCAATACAGCAGCGCATTTGGCTGCACTCGAATACTAGTTTTAATGTCAGAAAGGAAGAACATTTAATATCATATAATATCAAAGGTTGCATCATTTAGTATATATACGGTATGTGTCGTGGACAGGGAAAATGCTTGTCTCTTTTCCACATGTATACGTATATATCAATGACAAGTAAACTTATAGCACTGTAAAGGAGCCCTGTTTCTACTGAAATATATGTGATTAGCTTGATGATTCTGCTGTTAATGTGATAGGTTGGGGATGTATCTGCATTACTCCTGCGAGAAGTCAGCAGCAGTCTGCCGCCACACCCGTCTCCAGTTTCTTGTCGAAATGTTCCCGAGACTAAAATCCCTGGAAATGAGACCAACTACAGTTGCTGCAGGCAAATGAAATCGACTCATGAGCCACTTATCACATTCCTGTTGTCCTTAACAAAAACCCACACATTACATGCACAAAGCTGCGTGTGCCAAGTATATGATTACCAATAAGTGTCATGGAAGCTCTTCATAATCAGTTTAGCAGCAATTACTCTTTCTATCACCAGGGGTTTGTACATACGCAGAGTCGGGATCCTCACTCACACCTCGACCTACGGGTATGCATGGTTTACGCATCGCCGGTCTCATTGGTCAGACCATGTCGATGAAAGACGTTTAAACTTAAAAATCCAGTCAGAATGATGCTACAAATTTATATCAGAAAATCTTAATTATCAAGATTAATATGCAGGTCATTCAGGGTGAAAGAGTCTTTGAGTCGAGTCTTTGAGATGTGTAGTTTTAAGTCAAAAGGATTAAACCCCCCCCCCCCCCCGCCCTATAACCCCCCCCCCCTTCTGTGCATCACGGACATTTTGGCATGTACAGTGGGAAAGTATTCACACCCCACACTTTGTTGTGTTACAGATTTGTCTGTTAATCTACACACAATAACATATACTGATAAACCAAAAAATAAATAAATAAATAAAGTTTTCAGAAAATTTTTGCAAATGTATTAAAAATCAAAAACTGAACTCTCTCACTTAGATAAGTATTCACACCCTTGACTCTAGATTTAGCTCAGGTGCATCCTGTTTGCTTTTATTATCTGAATATTCTACCAAACCCACTAAAGGGCTATAAATACCCTTAAGTTATGTCTCTTAAATGTCTCTTTTTTTTGGCAAAAATCAAAACCATCATCACTTTTGGCTCTTTTTGGCCAGAATTCATCCACAGCAACATCAGCCAGGTTTTGCCAGATGCCACACATTACTTCTTCATATGTCTTCAGATTGGAGATTAAATGTGGAGGTTAAATATATGCTATTAATCTTCTTTTATACTGGCGTTTATTTTCTTAATGTGGCCATGAATGTTCCCTTGGAATTTTCTCCATGGTTAGCAGTTGGCATCGTATATTGTTAGGGTCAGTGGGCCTCATTCATCAAGCTAAATATCAACAGATTTTATTCCTAAATCATTACTATGAGCATTTACACAAGAAATTTGGTATTCATGAAAATCCCTCATGAAATTCACGAAAAAACAGAGAAACGTTCATATCCTACTCATGCACTCAGCTGATGGAAGATTTAGTGCTCACTTACTATTACACATTATTACATTTTTTACTGGCGTAGTGATGCCAAATAACTTCCACTTCTGCTTTTCAGGCTTTACCCTGATCACTCATTTCGTGCTCCCTGCTGCCTGTGCTCTTTACCTTTTATGGAGTTTTGTGAGCGTCACTAAATGCCAGTGAGCTTTTTCAGGAACATTTATACGCAACTGATATTATTAGAAGTTATAAATTAATGCTGCCAGGGAATTAATTGTACTTTTAGGGATTAAGAGCTAAGTGGAAGTCACTTTCTATCACTTAAATTATACTTTGTCCAGTTACTGTTAAAAAACAGTCCTTGATTCCCATGAGTTTGTGACGAATAATACAATGCAAAAAATAGGGGAAGAAAAAAAGCTAATAATCTACCAAGGCAATTACAAGTATTCCAGGTGTGGTTTTGATTGTGATATAATCTATTGTTCTGTGTGATATAACACAGGTCAGTACTCTGCAGCACATCATCATCATTAGACTCAAATGCCTTTGGCCACCTGTGGAGCTGAAAGTAGTTTTACAGCATCCATTATTTTTGAGAATTAGTCTGGAAAAAGGGAGAGAGGTACTCTTCTGTAGTGTGACACGGCTGCACTGGTCACACTGACCACAGAGGCACAGAATATCATCATCATCATCATCATCATCATCATCATCATCATCATCATGATCCCCAGAGGAAAATGGCACTTTAATGCAATTTCTGATGGAAAACTGAATGGAATTGGACATATCAGTGAACCAAGTAGTGTCCCAGAGCATCCCTTGGGCGAAGGCTACCAAAATTACCAGAACTATTCCGTGACCTGGTGAAGACTTGCTCACAGGAAACTCTTTGAGTGTGTGTGCTGTAGACACCGAGTGAGGAACATGTCAGTCATCACTCACGCAGCACTTTTAATTCGTTTTCTTTTCCTTCACCCCTGATAGAATTCCAGACTAAATTGCCTTCTTTTCGTGGACAAACACACAAGTGGGCTGATCATTTTAGTCCTGTCCAGATAGACATCTGCGCTTTTTTATGTGTAGATGTCTCTCCTGCTTGGCAGTCGCTGTTCGCCCGTTGTTATTCGTCTTTGCACATCTCTCCAGAGAATTTAAATTGCTTCCAGCAATCTGGAAATAATACATTCTTTGAAAATCATTTTGTTTCCTAAAGAAAGGAAATATAAGTCAAGATCTGTTATAACAACAGCTACAGCTGCAAAGCCTCGTGGTGTACAGGCTCACTGTAGATCCGTAAAATACCTCAATTTGTATGAAATTGCATGGAATGTATTTAGTTTTCCTATCACACAACACTGCAGAATGCTTGATTCTGATTGGCCAGAAGGTGTTCATTAATTTTCTATAATGGCAGGACATAATAATAATAATAATAATAATAATAATAATGAAAAAAACATGTTATTTATCAAAGAAACATGTACAATCGTTGATATGGTGACATTTTCTAAGGAGGTGTTTATTCAGCATATATGGAAGGAGTCTCCAGTGTCAGCACTTTGTGCCACAGGAGCATCAACAAATCAGGGATGTGTGCTAAACTAAGGCTACTTCAAATGCTGTTGAGCTAGTACTTAATATTCGTAACCTTGCATCTGTTTTTTTTTTCCTTTTGCATGTGTTGCCTGTTCCACATCCTACCTATCATGTGTTGAAGCTCTGAGTACACTAGCGCTGAAATATTTTAGTTGTGTTGTTGGTTGTAGCTGCTTATGAGACATGGTTACATAAGTTAGGTGAATTTCAGAAGGTCAAGACAATCCAGTTTAATGGAATGCACCTTGCTCCTTGAGTGCTAGTGAGCTCATGTTTCAACAACACACACACACACTCACACACACTCACACACACACACACACACACACACACACACACACACACACACACATTTTTATTTGGATCATGATTCTTTGGCGCCTGTGTGATCCAATAATAGTGTGAAAATATGCGTGTGTGTGTGTGTGTGTGTGGGGGTGTGTGGGTGGGTGTGTGTATATGTGTGTATGACACTGTGAGGGCAAAGAAATGCTGTGTAAGAAGTGATAGTTCACACACACACACACACACACACACACATTTTTAGATTATGATTTGTTGGCATGTATGCTGATGTAAATAAAAGCATTAAAATGTGTGTGTGTGTGTGTGTGTGTGTGTGTGTGTGTGTGTGTGTGTGTGTGTGTGTGTGCTTGCTATCTAATTTTTGAGTTGCCCACAGAGNAAATCGCTTTGTGACCCCTAACTCCTTTTCTTGTGATTTCATTTCACCTGTGTGTGTTTGTGTGTGTGTGTGTGTGTGTGTGTGTGTGTGTGTGTGTGTGTGTGTGTGTGTGTGCATGCTATCTAATTGTTGCCTTGCCAACAGCCTGGGTTTGTGAGAGGAATAACACGTGCATGCTGCAGACGTTCGTCGCCCCCCTGCGCCGGCTCTGCGTTACTGCAGGATGAAGTTGTAGATTTACAGCTTCAGAAAACATCTCAAAATACTGTTGAAGAGTGAATGTCAACTTTTCAAATAAAAAAAAAATTGTGAAAACAGTTTTCCCCCCGTTTTTGTTTAGTACAGAGAACAAAACACACTGACATATATGTATATATGTAACACAATCACTACTGAACATCGACGTGACATCTTGAGTTTAATACAGAGCTTTTTTAGTCCAGCTCACTCAGCTAGCTAAAGGACAATCTGTACATGTTTCTGTGCTGTGAAATGCCGGTATAGCCACAGCTTCTGGCTTGTGAAGATCATTACCACACTGTTTCCTTTGATGCGTTTGAAACTGAACGTAGCTGATAAATTGGGTCAGGGATCTGTCCCAGTACTGGGACTCGGTCTCCACTATCTCACACATTGCTGCAGCCGAACAAGCGTTTGGAGCCTGAAATGTGGAGTTTTGTCAGAAACTGCTTTATTTTGATTGGCTCTTGAAACGGAATTATTTAAACTCTTTTAATTTGCTTTACGGTCTTCCAGGATTAATGGATTTTTTTTTTACTCTGTAACAGTGATCAAAAATAAATGTAGTGAAGGTGTAGACACTCAGCACCCCCCCCCCCCTCTTAATGGACTTAATGTTCTGTCAAAGGTCATCATTTATAAGTTCAACACAGTAATCATACTTTTGGGAATAGTGCAGTCATTTCCTAAGGCGTATACACTGACTGTTCGCGTTTGCCTGCAGAGCCATTGGTAACAAGGCCAACAGCAGTCCCAAGGGCCAGACCCCAGACGAGAGCAACCGCCGCACGGACGCTAACTCCTCCGTCTCAGACCTCGCCAACTCCGTCACCAGTGACATGCTCATGGTAAGACAATGACGTGTGTATAAGAATACCTGTGTTTTGTGGATCATCTACTCCATCCGTCCTCTCCCAACATGTTGCGGTTTTGAGTTGGATGTATCTTTTAACCGCATGATGTGCTAAGTAAGGGGTAGAAGTGGAGCTCTCTCCCACTCCAATCACTCAAACACACACACATGTCGAAAAGAGCTGTTTTACAGGGAGAGCCTGGTAATTAAAATAGGAACACATCACCACGGGGGCAGTCAGGAAACATCTTTACCAGGTCTGCCTGGCATTATGTGGGTGGCATGGTGTTCAGTCTTTCCTTTTTTTTATCATCATGCCTAATGATGGTGTTTCCACTTGTAGCAGTGAACTTTCCCCAGACTCTGAAACTAGACTTGGCTAATTTAACAGGCTGCTCTTTCTTTTTTTGTTAATTTGTTGGCTGGAAGAAAGAGCTCCCGAATACTCCTGTTTCAGTGTCAGGGAATCCCTTAGGATTGTATTAGGAGCGTCAGCAGAGTTCTGGTTTGTTCTTCACTTCCTGTTGCTCTGGCATTGATCTCACTGATCATTGCTTTCACTTTATCTGGTTATCAGGTTGCTTTTAGACAGGAAAAGATTATTAGATTAAACTGATCTATTTGCAACGGTTATGGTGAAGTGACCCTTGCTGGTTGGTTGCAGTTTTTTAGCTTATACTGTACAGTGAATATAAAAAAAAGTCTACACACCTCTGTTAAACTCAAAGCCAAAGTGAATCTGATCAAATATTATTAGATTGCCATAAACAATAGTTCCCACTGAAAGATAGTTCCTTTAGCTTATTCAGTCTCATTAGATAAACAGCTGGACAGAAGTACAGAGACCAGTTATGAATTCAAGTGATGCAGCTGAGCAACTGTAGAAGTTCAGGAGCTGAATAAAATTGTTGGTATTTGTGAATGAAAATCAATTCTTTTTCCTGCTGCTCTGCTTTCCAAGGCATAGTGGTAGGGTTCACACAAAAGCCCCACCCACATCCAGTCTAGACCACACCCACTTCTACATAACATTCTTCATAACATTATATCTCTCTGGCAGTTGTCTCCAGGCTCTGAAGAGGAAGAACATGAGGGTCCGGTGTGTGAGAAGCTTGGTCGAATACAGTTCAGTGTGGGCTACAGCTTTCAGGACTCCACACTTACTGTGAAGATCCTTAAAGGCCAGGATTTACCGGCAAAGGATTTCTCCGGAACCTCAGACCCATTTGTTAAAATCTATCTGCTACCAGACAAGAAGCACAAACTGGAGACCAAGGTGAAGAGGAAGAACCTGAACCCTCACTGGAATGAAACCTTCCTGTTTGAAGGTAAAGAATCTCTCTCTCTTTCACTCCCTCTCTCTCTCTCTTCTTCGTCTCTTCCAGTGCAACTAAATTAATTACAAACTATCTTTATTGGATAATCCCACTACGCTGCTATTATTGCAATAATCTCAGTTTTTATCAAGCTATAATATTCTTGTGCATATTGTCCAGAAGATGCAGTGTTATGCCCTTTTACTTGATATTTATTTTTCAATTTCCCCGTTAAAGGGGGTTCAGCCAGTAGGTCGGAAAGGTGGTGTCACAGCTATCTATGTCCAGGAGTCCAAGAGAGCAAAAATTGCCTGTGCTTTCTGGATGGGAGGGGCATACTCTGTCTCCTCTGTCAATCAGAGCGATACTAGCCAGTGGCTGGGCGTCTGTGAGCGCGTATATGTGGAAGCGAGCAGTTGGTGCTTTAATGAAAGCACATATTAGGCCTCATGTTGTAGCTAGCTAGTGCGTGGGAATTATGACCAAATTGGCAGAAAATGGGGTAAAGAAAGAGTTAATGTTATATAGTATGCAATTACACGCTATCATATATACAGATGGGAGACATATAAGAAAAAAAAGCGTGGCTTTTGGAATTGGTAATGTGTGCCATTCCAGCATTTACGGAAATTTGCTGCTGACACCTAAAATGATAACACTTGCTTCAATAATTCACAGCAATTGCTGTGGCATAAATTTCCAATTTGTAGACAAACTACATTAAAGCAGACACCTAGCTATGAGATATGCTAGCTGATATTTTAGTGTTGATATTTGCTAACTGAATTAAGTGCAAAGTGTAGAAGGTTTCACTCTAAAACACTGTAACATATCCCAGAGAATACGGTACAGACATACCGGTTTCTGGCCTCAAATGTATATATGTTCCAGGTTTCCCGTATGAGAAGGTGGTCCAGCGCACTCTGTACCTGCAGGTGCTGGATTATGACCGATTCAGCAGGAATGACCCCATAGGCGAGGTGTCCATTCCTCTCAACAAGATCAATCTCGCTCACACGGAGCCATTCTGGAAAGAGCTGAAACCGTGCAGCGATGGCAGTGTGAGTCACATCCAGCATTTCTGTATGTGAATGTTGGTGATCGCAATTCTATTTCTGCATTTGAAGGGAAGAAAATTGGCCAGAATAGGATTGACAGAGCTCGAGGGGAATTAAAGATAATTGCTTAATCGTGTTTTGGCTCGCAGGAGTATGTGGTGCTCTGCGTTCCTCATGTAATAGGCATCAAGCTGCGTGCTGTCAACAATCTAAGCCCGCAAAACGTACAAGCAAGCCATTAGCCTGTCCACTTACACACTTTCCAGGTTATATTGACACACAGTTTGCATAGTAGGCCTCATTCAGGGCTGTGAAGATCTGAGGTTAGTGTTAGCATGTGTCTTCCTCCTCTACCGCTGAGGCGTGAAACATATTGACGCTGAGGCACTGAGGATAGCATCACCATTTCATGATCTAATACATCAGCCAAGACATGACTTGTTTCTGAATCTTCTTTCATTTGCACTTTAGTTGTGAACATACAAGTAAGCAAGTACACATGTAGCCCACAGGTTAGCGTAGCGGAATGATGTTATTAAAATATTGTATTTAAAAATCTTCTACACATATCTCTGGATTCCTTTCAGCCCCACATTCAGGAATCCTTTTTATCATGCAGAGGCTCAGTAGCTATCCAGCATTGATAAGAACATGGTTATATCGTGTATTAAAGATTATTTCTATGACTCAGTGTAGCTACTGTAATGCTGGATGGTTCAGCAGGTAGCATTGTATGCTTCACAGCTCCAGGGTCCCTGGTTTGATCCTGAGCTCAGGTTAATATCTGTGCAGAGATTGAATTCTATTTCTGTCTATGTGGGTCTTCTTGTTCTCAGGTTTCCTCCCAAAAACATACTGGTAAGTGGATTGGCTACTCTAAATGTGTGTGCATGGTGCCCTGAGATAGACTAGCGTACCTGGGTGTATTCCCACCTCACACCCCTTTCCGGCTCCTTCCGAAGATGAATGAACACTAATGCTGTGTAGATAATGCATTACATTTCCTGACTAAATTAACCCATGGTTAGTCACCTCACCCTTCACTCTAACAGACTGCAAATGCAAAGCAAAACAGTGAAGGAAAAGGTATTCCTCAGTTGGAGCTACACTTCTGTCTGCCACTGTTTTGCTTTTTTTTTTCTAAAACTTCAGAATTATGGGATGTGAGTCTGTGATATTCAATCAACTTTGATTGACATAGCTTATGTCTGGAACATAAATCCTGCTTCCTTCTGAAATAGACAGCAAGTAATCTGTGTGTGTGTGTGTGTGTGTGTGTGTGTGTGTGTGTGTGTGTGTGTAGGGGAGTCGAGGTGACCTGTTGGTGTCATTGTGTTACAATCCCACGGCTAACACCATCACTGTGAACATCATAAAGGCACGCAATCTAAAAGCCATGGACATCGGCGGCACCTCAGGTAGACCTGTAAACCTTAAACCAGCTCAGTGTCAGCGCTATAAAATTTAGTGTTATATAAAGGTTCTTTATGTGATTTTAAGAGCATGAAATCCAGCTTTAGAAACAAAATGACTTGGCAGTAGACCAGTGCCAGAATGGAGTATAGTTGTGTAGCTTACTTGCTTTTTATAACATTAGTGTCGCAAGCAACGCAGCAGCCACTTCTCAGGTTTTTTACTAGCATTAAAGGAGACATTTAAAATTTAATATTGGAAAATAAATTTTTATTTTGACCCATCCCACTTTTATTATGCTTTCTTTATATACAGTTGGACATTTTGAGTGAAATGTATCTATATTGTGTGCACTTTAGACCCCTATGTGAAAGTGTGGCTGATGCACAAAGACAAACGGGTGGAAAAGAAGAAGACAGTGGTAATGAAGAGGTGTCTGAACCCTGTTTTTAACGAGTCCTTTCCTTTCGATGTTCCCGCTCATGTGCTGAGAGAGACCACCATCGTCATCACAGTCATGGATAAGGACAGACTCAGTCGAAATGATGTCATAGGCAAGGTACAGCTGTAAGGTCAAACTCTCTCACACACATGGTCCTGAATAAAGCCTAACATTTGAATGTGTAAAATGTTTTTCTTTTGTGACATAAAGGTTTGTTAAAAAAAAAAAAAAAACAGCAGATTGCATGAGTAGTTGCTCCCTCCGGGTCAGTTCTTTTAAAACCATGATTTTGGCTGGAGTTACAGCTGCACATCTTGCTCCTGATATTTTTGCCCATTCATCTTGGCAAAGTTGATGAAGCTCTGTCAGATTTGAAGGAGATTAATGACCTTGCCACTGAGCCTCAGGTCTGGGCTTTGACTGGGTCATTCTGAAACATTCAGATGCTTGGTTTTGAAC
This sequence comes from Pangasius macronema, assembly GCA_037577455.1. Taxonomy (NCBI): domain Eukaryota; kingdom Metazoa; phylum Chordata; class Actinopteri; order Siluriformes; family Pangasiidae; genus Pangasius; species Pangasius macronema. The sequence goes on from CM074955.1 coordinate 24,655,052, forward strand.
CACTCCATTGTAGCTTCGGCACTTTGCTTAGGGTCGTTGTCTTGTTTGGCTGTGAAACTCCATGTGAGTCTCTTGCAGACTGGCACAACTTTTCTTCTAGGTTTGCCCTGTATGTGGCCCCATCCATCTTGCCCTCAACTCTGACCAGTTCCCTGTCCATGCTGATGAAAAGCATCCCAACATCATGATGCTACCACCACCATGCTTCACTGTGAGGGTGGTGTTCTCAGGGTGATGAGCAGTGTTGGGTTTCCACCAAACATAGTGCTTTGCGTAGGCCATAAATGTCAGTTTAATTCATAAATAAACTGCTCCGGGTGTGTGTTCACGTGTGTGTGTGTTCACTATTGTGTGTGTGCACTTGGATGGGTTAAATGCAGAGCACAAATTCCGAGTATGGGTCACCACACTTGGCCACAAAGTCATTTCACTTCACTTCACTTCACTTCACTTAAATCTCAGACCAGAGAACATTTTTCTTTACGACTGTCCCGTGAACAGCTCCTCTCAGAGGTTGTGCCGCAGTCTTTCTAAGTTTTAATAATGGAATTAGTGGTGCTCTGCATTTCAGTGAGAATCAAGGGGAAGGTGAACGAGACAGTGGTGAGAGCGGCCATACTGTATGGTTTAGAGACAGTGGCACTGAGGA
>CM074955.1:24655800-24670018 GCA_037577455.1 Pangasius macronema
GTGGAGAGCGATGATTCGCTGTGGAGACCCCTGAAGGGAAAAGCCCAAAGAAGAAGAAGAAGAAGAAGAAGAAGAAGTGGTGCTCTGCATTACGTTTGTGATATTTTTCTAAACAAACCCTGACTGAGACTTTTTCGGAATGTTTTCCTGAACTTGTTTTTATAGCTTTGTAGATTACTGGATATGATAACACAGGCGTTGTGGAAAAGGCGCATTGGACCTTTAAAGTAAAGCTCAAAACCTGCACAAACGACTTGAAACCTGATTTTTTAGGGGTGAAACAAGTTAACAGTGGTGCACTTTTCTGATTTGCATTTTATATCTGCAAGACACAGATATTATATATGGGACCTGACAACTCTGCTCGCAGGAGAAAGACCAAGTTCATTAACATAATGTGAAATTGAACTTTAATGGAAACTGTTCAGTTTGAGCCCACCTAAAGACTGCCTTACTGAGTTACATAATAAAACCTTATTTCTATCATATTTCTGTACAAAACAAAAGAAATATGCTTTCATTTATAGAGCTGCTGTGCCATATATCTTACACAGACCACAGCACTCTGCACAGGACAACACATCTCTTCAGGGTCTCTATTTCATTAGTTTAAAAAAAAATCATCCTGCTTGGTTTTTGTTGTCCCTAAATGATTGCTCTCTATCATTATTAAAAGAAAATGTTCTCTGGAAAAAGTCATACTGTCATTATAATGAAATGCCACTTAAAGGATGTGAGACGTAGAAGCACCGCGAGTGCAGCCAAGCTTTATAGTAGATTCTAATAGCACATCAAATGAACTTTTCTGATCTTTCTGGAATGTTACAAACTCAAAAACTGAAATAAATCTGTCCAAATCTGCGATTAGATGGCAGCTGTTGTCAAATGTAGCCTAAACAACATTTAGTGTCTTGATTTGGGAAAGACATTACTGCTTGCATTATATAGAAGATAGGAAGTTTGCTTGAAGCATTGTAGCAGCATTAAACATGGTGGTTTGAGAAAACAGTTCAGCTATAGACCACGCCCACTTACAATTTAAACACCAAAACACATACAAATATTGTGAGCACAATACAGATACACTGTTTTATATACTGTATGTGTATGAAAACATGAAAAGGGAAAAAAGTGCTATTTTCTAAGATTTTTCTCTCTTTCTTTCTCACTCTGTCTCTCTCTCTCTCTTTCAACTATTCAGATCTATCTCTCATGGAAGAGTGGCCCCGCAGAGGTGAAACATTGGAAGGATATGATGGGCCATCCTCGCACTGCCGTTGCCCAGTGGCATGCCCTCAAGGCTTAATGGACCCACCCACTAGCCCCGCCCCCAGATTAAACCCACACCCACAAGCCCCTGTTAATATGCACAAGCTTGAACACGGGTACCAAAAGCCATCCAACATTTGCTCCTTTTCTGTCCTTCTATGTGTGTCCACAGATGGACTCTTTCCTTCACTCTTCTTTATCTAGTTCTTACCTGTTTTTCATGATTTGCACCTGCTGAGATCCCTCCTTTCCCTTTTTGCCAAAAAAGAGGCTAAGCACTGCCAAGAAGATTGTAAAAGTCCTGTATTATGTAATGGAAAGCAGGCTTGTCTTCCTTGAGATGATTTATTTTGACTGTTCAGTTGTCCGGGGAACAACCCAACATCCAACCAGGATGATGGGACTTCCAACCAGCCGAAAAAGATAAAAATCCTACCCTTCTACTGCCATGTTTTTGTATTCCTTTCTCCATTCATCATTCGCCCCATAAAGATCCGCAAGGATCGCATCGCAGTGCAATACCTGATGGATGGAGAGACGAACTCTTTACTTGAACCTCTTCGCCATCTCTTGCCGGTTTTCCTGGCATCAAGTGTAGAAACTCATTTTTGCTGGAATTCCTTGTCATCTGTTTGTACTGTGGGTGCCGTGATGTGACAAAAAAGTTGTTGTTAAAAAAAAAAGACTCACTTTTTTTTTTTTTTTGGCTGGATCAAGGCTTAGGGCGTTTGCAGATCTAATTCGTTTGAGTTTTGGTTTGAATCAAAACGGTGGTAACAATTTTGTCAACATCCAGATGAAGTTTATTCAAACTTCCCAAATGGAAACTGTAGCGTCCTGAAATTTTTGTGTCAGAGCTTTCTCTAGGTAGCCAAGACGAATTGCCAGTTGCACCCCGTTTTTTCATGTAGTGACGTATCATGTATGATGCATTACACTATTCTGAAATTCTTTTTCCAAAGCACTGAAAGAAAGCGTTCACTCTGAGCACCTTTAAAAGCTGGCTTTTCCCAAGTCAAAAGGTGAATAAGACATGTTCCTGAATCAATATTCCTTTATGGTTCCTGGATCAACATTGTGCGCTCCCTCCACCACCTCCAACTCCTGAGCCGGTAAAAACTTCCTCCAGAACACGCGAGCTATTGCGTAGCTGTACATTTCCGTTTCTAAAAATACCAAAATCTGAAATTCTTGACAATCTTGATCATGCACCTCTTTCATTATTCATCTAATTGAGGACTGTTAGGGTTTGTAGTTAGAAGCTATGTAGCTTGCTGAGCTGAGTGGTGCATTTCTATGCTACACATACAAACGTAATATTTTCAACAAATGAACAGTATTGCTCATCCTGCAGAGCTGTGCATTGGTTTTCCTCCACACCCACCAACTGGAAGCCAGTTGGTGGGTGTGGAGGAAATCTTCAGGTGGCTCACGAATGGGATGAATGACATTGGATTTCACAACTGGTGAAAAGGGCTGTTGATCATGGTACAACGAAAAGTTCATCCAGGAACATCTCTTACATAAAGAAACATTCAGCTCTTAGCCTAGCTAACACAACTGGAACAGACAGTGCCATAACTTTGTGTATCAGATAGCTTTCATGCTTAAATGAAACTGTACCTGAACCATAGCCAGTGCTATATCATGATTTAAACTTCTACTGATGTGCATGTACCCATCCAAACCAACAGAACTGAGGAAACATCTGTGTCTGAAATGATCAAAAGAACCAAATGATGAAGGTGTGAAAGCGTCCTTGGTGCAAATACAGTCGAAAAAGATGCTAAACATTCCAGTCATGTATAAAACAGGGCAGGCGAGAGGAAATGAGAACTGCTCATTGTTGTTTTGAAGTCAGTTCAAATGCTTCCATGACAGAGAGGTTCTATGGTTGGTGGCAGTAGATGTGTGTGTGTGTGTGTGTGTATGTGTGTGTGTGAGACATTAGACCAGTAGAAATGCACTATTATTAGAAGCTGCAAACCTAATGCAGTGTGTGTGCTGCATCACCCGCATTATTTTCTTAACCAGATCACTGCCAGTGTTGAACAAACTTCTTAGTAGAGTTTATTTTTTAAGAGCCAAAGTAGTACTTTCAAAAAAAAAAAAAAAATCCCACCTGCTGAGCAAAGAATGAGTTTGAAGGGAAGTAGCAGTTGAAAATGTCATGTATCTTGTGTGTGAAAGTTGTAATTTATCCAGTCGTATTGTCCTAATGTCTGACTAGTGTATGTAAAAGAGTTAGATATGTGAGTGTTTGTAACAGGGACAAAGCGATTCAGGTGGAACTCAGCTCATTGATGCATTTTAAACGAAGTTAAGCCTTTATTAGCACTCTTACAGAAACCTTATTTTGCACTCCTGTAGTTTACTGTATTTTCTGGATTGTAACGCTATGATTTTGAGATTGAAATCATTGCATTCCTTCATTCTGAGCAATGCTAAATTTGCTAGCACTGGGTTGGGCTAACAATGCTAACTGAATTACCTGAGCACTTTACTGAAAAATAAAATGCACTGAAACATGTAATAAAATAAAGATAGTGCCATATACATGACATAAATTTTTTTTCTGTTACTGGTTTTGTGTGTCTGTATCTTGTAACCGAAGGTACGATATATTTTGAACCAGGCACTATCGTTAGGTTGGTGCTAAAACAGCATCAAAAATCTCCCAGGGGTGCTAGCGGAATTTAGCATTACGCTGAGATTGGACACACAAATGCTACTCACGAAGAGAGTTAAGCTCTGGGATGTGTGTGACACTCGAGAGATTAATTGTCCAGAAAGTACAGTATCTATTGTTGATTTTTAAATAGACATATATAAGCTTAGTGGAAAAGTTTGAGGCGCTCTCATGTGTGCTACGAGTTTCGGGTTCTTTATTTCTGCTCAGATATATTACAATATTACATTTTTTTGATCTCTCACAGTCCTCGTCCTGAGTGGGAAAGACTTCATCTTGGACGCACTATCTAGGCAGCCTAGCTCCTCCTAAATTAAATGTATTTGGTGATTTGAAGTGCCTACGATAACAACATATGCTGAATTATGTGATTTTGTGATTTTGGTTATTGGCACAAGCCTACTGTAAAGGTTCCAGATATGGGAACCTGAGCAGAAGTGTTTGAGAAACAAGCTATCGGTGTAATTTTCTTAAACATAAAATAAACCTGATGAACATGTAGGTAGCAGAAGATCAGTATTAAAGGAATAGTTAAGTTAAAAATGAAATGTATACAAATTTTCTTCTTACCCCAAGTACGGTCCAGCAGCCAAGACATCTTTGGCGTTCAGCATTTTCTTCTTAATTTTACGCTGAAGGTGCTAAAATCTTTTCCATATACACACATCTTCATGCTTCCAATTACTTTAAGCTGTGTAATATATTTGAATTAAATCAATTTGTAAAATATATCACATTATCAAAAACATTGAAGTTAACTGTCTTGTTATAGCCAGCTTTCTGATAAAATTTCACCTTCAAATTTTAGTGCAATTTGGGAGCATTCCAAAGGGGAAAAGGTGATTTTGGTTTCCTTTGTGATTTATAGCATTCAGCTACATTGTGAAGTTTAGGTTATTTTTATAGAGAGCAGTTATACCACACTGAAGATCTGATTGAGCGATATGCAGTGTCTACCTTGCCGATTACTTGTTAGCTGCATTAGCCTCATAGCTCACCCGTGTCTTGGCTGTTCGACCACATCTGGTGTTGGTGGAAAATGTTAATTTTGGTTACTCTGAGGAGAATGAATTTTTGACTACTTATTTGTGACAATGAATCATTCCATATAAGCAATATTAACACAGAGAGATTGTGAATCCTGTAAAGTCAATAAGCAAGAACGAGGTAACCCGTTCCCACCAATGTACAGCCGTAATCACACACTCAGTGTGTCTGGAGTATCTGTAACATTGCACTGACATTTTGTCCTCCAAATTCTGACTGGAAGTGTCAGGCAGGAAGGGTGAGAGACATCAGGCGTGAGAATCTCTGGCAGAAAGCTCTTGCTTTTTATCCTTCTTGTGCATAACCAGCTGTGACAAGCACGACCTTCCCCATACAGGGAGAGCTGAGCGTGTTAAGGACAAATCCAGACTGAAGTAAAAGTAATGGCATGGTAGGGAGGAGCTGTCACTGGGATTTTGAATTTTTTTTTAAATGTGTAAAAGAAAATTGACAAGCAGTTGAGGCCAAAAGTTTACATTCACATAGGCTCAGTTTTTCACAACTCCACACATAATCATACATTTCCTGTGTTAAGTTGATTACAGTATCTACTTTATTTACATAGTTTGAAAATGAGCCAAGAGACAGATTTATTTCAGCTCTCATGTACTACGTCAGATTTGCAGTGGGGCAAAAGTTGACATACGCTTTGCTAGTATTTGGTGTTGTTGCATTTTAATTGCTGGAACCTGAATCAAACCTTTGTTGTATCCTTCCCTAAGCTTCCCACAATACTGTGCTGGAAGTTTCTTCCCTTCCTCCTGGCAGAACTGGTGTAACTCGCTCCCTCGCTCAGACACGCCTTTACAGGGGTTTTGGTTAGGATCATTGTCCTGCTGGAAGACCCGTCTGTGACCAAGTTTTAACTTCCTGTCTGATGTCTTGAAGGGTTGCTTCAGTATTTCATGAAGTACACCAGCCCCTTTTCCAGTAAAACATCCGCACAACATGATGCTGCCGTCCCCGTGCTTCACAGTTAGTTTGTGTTCTTCAGATTAAAAGCCTCACCCTTTTCCCTCCGTACACACCCTTTTTTTATGCTGGTTTTTGAGCAAGAGCTTCAACCTTGCACAACAGTTTTTAAGACCATGGTGATGGAGGAATTTCTTAATGGACCTGATGCTTCCAACTCCTTCTTCAGTTCTTTGTTGTTGTCTTGGGGTTGAACCTTTCAGACCAAAGTTTGTTCATGCCCGAGAGTTCATTTGTGCGTCCTTCCTGAACTATGGAGTGTCTGTTTATATTCTCATACAGCTGTTTGTACAGATGCTCATGGTACCTTCAGGTGTTTGGAAATTGGTCCTAAGGAGAAATCAGACTTCTGGATGTTCCACAATTTTGTTTCCTGAGGTCTTGGTTGAGTTCTTCCCATGGTTTCAAGGGCAAAAAGGCACTGACTTTAAAGGTAGGGCCTTCAATACAGCCATGGGTTCTCTCCCAATGAACTCCTTATTGTTAATATTGTCCAATCAGAAGCTTTCTTTTTATTTCTGGAATCTTCCATATTGCTTAAAGAGACAGTGAACTTGGTGTATGTAAACATTTGACCCATAGGAATTCTGATATAGTGAATTAAAGCTGAAATAAATCTGTCTTTAATTGATTGTTTTAAAATGACCTCTGATGAGAAGAAAGTAGTTGTTGTTCCTTTTTCAGCTGCTCCCATTAGGGGTCGCCACAGCAGATCATCGGTCCGCGTATTTTGTTTTAGCACAGTTTTTATGCCGGATGCCCTTCCTGACACAATCCTCCCCAGTTTTATCCGAGCTTGGGACCGGCACTGGGAGAGCAATACTGCATGCCACTGGGGTTGGTTCCCTGGCCGGGAGTCGAACCCCGGCCGCAGCAGTGAGAGCACTAACCACTAACCATGAAACATAACATGAAATGTGTGGAGTTTCACGTGTGTTTAATTTTGTAATGAAACCCAGAAAATGAGATGAGTACTGAACTTAAAGTACTGAAATGTCAGTTAATCTCTTGTCATTGTATAAGTGTCTGCATAGTGAACTTACACAGGAAATGAATAGTCCACTTTCTCTTTGCCACTTCCTAGTGTAAACTCAGGGTGAGGCAGGTGTCATAGGTAATACATTATTTAAAGGATACCTACATTGGAAGTTCATAACACATGCATAAGCATTTACAATATAAAGAATGACAAAGTGTTGTACAAAAAAGTACTTTTTCAGTTTATGAATTGCTTTGCCATACTTCATCATATTTTTGGCCCATTGGTGTGTCCTCAGTGTAGAGTTTAGCCATATATTTAGATGCTTCGTGAAGGAATTTGAAGCCTGTACAAATTTAGTGGCTTGTAACACTGATACTATGAAGCATCATTAACAGTAAAGTGGCCATAAATCTGCAAACTTTGCTTGTTAAATATTATCCAATGCTCATGATTGTGTTATGGCTGATTTCTGTGTCACATTTCTGTGTCATGTTTAAAGCCATTTGCTTTAAAATACATCACATCATTGTGAACATCCTGAAATATGATTATTTTTGAACCTCAGCAGTTATGGATAGAACTTCGAATATCTTTGTAACGTAGGTATAGCTGTTCCTTTAAGTTTTCTGCTATGATAGAGTCTTCAGGTTTTGCTTTTTGTGGTTTCTCAATAACATAACAAGATGCATTTTCCTTTAATCGTTAATCGTTAATTCTTGGCAAGTGCTGTGGCATAAGAGGAATAAAGCACTTCAGGCCCTGTTGCTAGAGGAAAATAATCAACTTCATGGTGCTAATGGCCTTGTCTTTGATTATTGATTATTCCTATAACACCACACCCTATTGTGCTTTATTCCTTACATAACACATTATCCTTGCTTATGCATGTATTATAAAGTGGTAATGTAGGTCACCTTCAAATAAAGTGTTGTTTTCAAATCATATAGAAAGCCTTTAAAAGTAACTTAATGTGAAATAAAAAACATATGGATGTGAAATTGGATGTCTATGGGTGTTGGAGCTTAGTGGAAAGCAAGACCTTACAACTAAAACTTAGTCTGGAGTAAAAAGTGCAATGCATACGAGCCAATACTCACAATGGTGAGGTGTTTGTTGGGCTGATTTTTTTTTTTTTTTACTTTCACTTTCAGAGTTTCAGTTTGAGACATTTTTTATACTTTAAAGCTACTTTGTGTGTTGTGACCTTCCTGAAAATGAACTCAGCCAGCACATGAACAGGAGTTTGTGTGTCACATGTCAGAGTTTGATGACCTTTAACGGGAGAACTGTAAGATATTGATGGACATGGCATTGGCCGTGCTGTAGAATGTGTGTGTGTGTGTGTGTGTGTGTGTGTGTGTGTGTGTGTGTGTACAGATTGCAATAGTGTTAATGTTGTGTGTTTGGATAATGAATCCCACCCTCTCTTAGTTCCCCCGATCACAAGTACAGTATGTGATGTGCACAATATAATTTCACATGTTGATTTATTTTGGCATATGTACAGTGTACATAGGTATAAATGTGTATATAAAAAGAGGAAACAAACAAAAGGCCTCCCTTCTCTTTATTGATTTATTTAATTCATTTTAAACCTTTGGAAGTTTAACCTGAAGTAAAAGTTAAAGCTGGGTATGGCAGAAAGGAGTCAGAACACATCACATGCGTATGGGGCTGTATAACTGCAGACCTGTCAGAGCGCCCATGCTGACCCTGTCCACCACCTAAAGCGCATATAATTGGCACGTGAGCATCAGAACATGACCATGAAGCAGTGGAAGAAGGTGGACTGGTGTAATGAATCACGGTTTCTTTTACATCATGTGGACGGCCGGGTGCGTGTGCATCGTTTACCTCGGGAAGAGATGGCACCAGGATGCACTACGGGAAGAAAGCAACTTGGCGGAGGCAGTGTGATGCTCTGGGTGATGTTGTGCTCTGGGAAACCTGGCATTTATGTTGATGTTACTTTGACACGTCACACCTACCTAAACGCTGCAGACCAAGTTCACCCCTTCATGGCAACGGTATTCCCTAATGGCAGTGGCCTCTTTCAGCAGGATAATGCTCCCTGCCTCTCTGCAGAAACTGTTCAGGAACGGTTCGAGGAACATAACATAGAATTCAAGATGTTAACTTGGCCTCCAAATTCTCCAGATCTCAATCTGATCAATTATCTGTGGGATGTACTGAACAAACAAGTCTGATCTATGGAGGCCCCGCCTCGCAACTTACAGGACTTAAAGGATCTGCTGCTAAAGTCTTGGTTCCAGATACCACAGCACACCTTCAGAGGTCTTCAGAGTCCCTGCCACGACAGGTCTAAGCTGTTTTGGCTGCACAAGAGGGACCTACACAACATTAGGCATGTGTTTATACTGTTATGGTTGATCAATATATTTAGAAGCTACCAGTATCTATATATTGAAATTATTTTATTGGCCAAGCAGCAGAGACAAAGGGTGTGTTTTCACACTTGGTCCATTTCAGTGCTCCAAATGGTTTCAGAGCCATGACTCAGCATTTCTTTTTTTGTGCATAAGTGAAGACAACAAATGAACTCAGACCCCTCTAAAGTAACTCACTAGTGAACCATGCACAGGCTACCTTCAGAGTTGTCTCAGTCTGCTTCACATTTTGCTTTATAGATAAAGAGCCTGAGAGTTGCTATACATACATAGCTTGTCAGTTTGCATGGGGCTTTCTCTTTCAATCAGTGTAGTCAAGATGCTCATACAGAATCAGTGTTTAAGCACTTAATACAGGACAAGAGTCATGTACACTTTTATCCTAACATCCTCCTACTATTTTAAAAGAATATAAGAGCTCTGGACTTTCTGAAGTTCATTTCAGTTGGCTCTCAGAGCCCTTTTTAAAGGTTTCCTCAAGGTTCCCAAGGATTAGGTTTAGAAACATTGTGTTGTAGAGTTCTACAGAGAACCATTAAGGGACAAACCAAAGGACTCTTCAGTGGACTGAACTCAACTCAAATAATTAGAGAGTTAGTTCTATTTGCTCCAAAAGTCTTGAGTGAAAAGAGTATTTTGAACAAAGACATGTAAAGGATTAAAGGCATCACCAAGAGGAAGGAAAGGTGTAGCATGGAGGGTGCAATTTAAGGACGGAGGATAGCAGGGCAAAGAATGAATTGTGTGGTTGTTAAAGAACTCTCTCTCACTCACACATACACACACCAAACATGCTGGAGGATGACAGGAACATGTCAGAGGAAAATGGGAGGAGTGGGTGTCAGCTAAGCCGAGCTCTGCATGTAGCATGCATTAGTGGAATGCACAGCACTTGAATGGCAGTGAGTCATGGCGTGCATAATCCTAAATCTGAGTTAGAGTGATGGGTCAGAAGTGAAAAAACCTTGGTAGGATGGAGAAGAAATTTCATATTGCCCTAACATGACTACCCATATCAGAAATAAGCTCTTTACAAAGAAAATATAAAAAATCCTATCTTAAAGGGAGACTTTTACAAAATACCAATAGTCTCGGTCTGAAGATTGCATTCAACAGAACAGGGCTAAACCCAGAACAGACCCAGATCCAGAACAGACCCAGAACAGGGATAAACCCAGAACAGACCCAGATCCAGAACAGACCCAGAACAGGGCTAAACTCAGAACAGACCCAGATCCAGAACAGACCCAGAACAGGGCTAAACCCAGAACAGACCCAGATCCAGAACAGACCCAGAACAGGGCTAAACCCAGAACAGGGCTAAACCCAGAACAGACCCAGATCCAGAACAGACCCAGAACAGGGCTAAACCCAGAACAGACCCAGATCCAGAACAGACCCAGAACAGGGCTAAACCCAGAACAGGGCTAAACCCAGAACAGACCCACAACAGGGCTAAACCCAGAACAGACCCAGATCCAGAACAGACCCAGAACAGGGCTAAACCCAGAACAGACCCAGAACAGGGCTAAACCCAGAACAGAGCCAGACCCACAACAGGGTGTATTTTCTAAATATTTTTAATGGAAATACATTTTTTTAAATTTATGTTTCTTAGGACAGTTTCACACTTTTGGAGTGATTTAATGTAGGTGCTGATATGAAAAAGATGGCTAATGTGAAACACACAGAAACCATAGCAACATTCTTACTAGTTCTAGGTAATATCAGCTAACCAACTAACCTAATCTAGATCTACTCTAATCTCGAATGGTTAGAAATACCAATCAAGAGGTTTAACTATGGTGATGAGGAGGTTGCTTTCCTTCGCTGTGACTATGGAAGCAGAAAATCAAGAGTAGAGGAGCTCAGGACTGGTGAAAAAAAAAAGTTTAATGGAATATGAAAATGTTTTGGACTCAATACGTTGTAAATCTTCTCTTATTCATTTACTACAGTTTGGGCTGTAGGACTGGCTAATGCCTGCATTTTCACAGAAGTGTATATCATGAAATACACACCACGTTACGAAAGCCTTTCGTGAAGATCAATAGGAAGTAGAGATTTCTTTTTGACGGGTTGGACAAGAGAAAAAAATAAACCTGATGACTGCTGTATTAGCAACTCACTGAAGCTATTTGTCTGCAACTATAAAAAATAAATTATACATATATATATAAAATAAAAATAAGTATGTATATAATCTGCTAGTACTGATTTGTTCACCTCTGATGTGTTAGCGACTGCTATTTTCTGTCGCAATAATTCTGTAATATTTTGGGCTGGATTTGTTGGACAGGATGTGTGTCCTTTTTAATAAATATTATTGATATTGGGCTCTGCTTATAAATATTGAAAAGAATGAATATTTAAAAGAATAAGCTACAGAACCTTTAAGGACGTCACTGTTTTGGGTTGGGAGGGAGCAGTCTGAGTGCACTTCAAGCAAGTGGATTAGTGAGAAAAAAAAAAAAGTCTTAGTCGTGTGACGCAGCATTTCCACAGAGACAGATGGTGTAGAGGTCAGAATGATCACACAGCACGATTTCTGCTATTTAAAGCCACGTCTCACCTGCAAGCCAGGTATCACACATCAAACCCCACTGAGGAAAAGAATTAAAGGTTCAGTTTGTGTGCGTATGCGTAAAGAACATTTCATGAGCTTAGTATTATAGGGTTCCATCTCCTATTCATTCTGTCACAATTTGTCAATTCCAAAAAGAGGTTCAAAGTAAAGGTCTAGTCATGGGTTACGCTGGGATTTAGGAGGTGGGGATGCACTATTTCTATGGATTCCAATAATATGAGAAGACTAGAGTACAAATTCAAATATGCTATTATTTGGAGTTCACAAATTTCAATTTTCTTTGTCACAATATTATTATTTTTAGATTTCCTTATCATAGTATACCCTCATACTCATATATAATTACATCCCTTTGTTAAATATTAAAGATTTTAACATTTTTAACATTCAGGTGTATATTGGTGCTTGTGCTGTTAAGGCTTGATACAAACGACCAGCAGGTTGTGAACTGTTGGCTCCTTAATCCATTGTACCTGGATTTATGTGGCTTTATTGAATGGATAAATGTATAATCATATTTTGCATTACCTCAGTAAGGTATGGTTCAGCCATAAGCAAATTTCTCACATTTGTCCTGCTGCATGCATGTTTCGTGGCCTGCTTTCAGCAGCACTGTAATGCCCTCTGGTGGAGGCTCTACAGTACTGCAGGTTCAACATACAGACAAATGACTAGTAAGACAAGATTTTATTCATCTCTGGCAGGAAACTGATGTGTTACAGCAGCGTGGAATAAATATAGAGAGAATACTCAACGCTTTCAATTTAACATGTATAATATATTCAGTATGGGAGAGTGTGTGTACAGTTGATTGTAAGATAAGATTATATCTTGTATATTTCAAAATTGTGCTCAGAAAGGTCTTGCTTCATGTAATCACTGGGCCTCACTGATTAATCTTTCAGTAAAGTTGTGTGTAAATGTTTGCATTACACAGGAGAGAGTATGGCACCTTCCTTCCCTGAGAGCACTTACAGTGATTATTCTGGGTTGCATGTGTGTGTGTGTGAGTGTGTGAAAGACAGAGAAAAGTTGTGTGGGTGAGAAAGAGAAAGAGAGAGAGTGTCTGTGTGTGTGTGTGTGTGTGTGTGTGTGTGTGTGTGTGTGTGTGTGTGTGTGTGTGTGTGTGCGCATGCTCATGCTGAGCTTATAAAAATCAATAACCACAAACCAGGTGTAGTGTTCTGCTGAAAGTGAACTTGGCAAGTTTGCTATTTTCACTGGGTTTTTTTTTTAAATAAATGTGTTTCTTTAGTTTTATATAAATGAGAATGAATATTATTGTCTTCACAAAACACAGCTACACAAACACAAAGTTTAGAGTGTTAACCCAGCTACAGTGCGTGCCGTATTCTTAAAAACACAGTGAGGTGAAGGGAGGAAAAAAAAGGTGATCGCAGAGTATTTGAACTGGACTGTTGCCGGTTCAGTCGCCATTTTCGTGCTCGTCGGCTGTTAGGTCCTGTAACTGTTGATTCCCCACCGGCTGGAGGCTGAGTGGACAACTGAACAGCACAGGGGGGAAGGTTCTCATCGTGTCCTCGGGAGAGAAGAGCCAAAGCAGGTTTCTTTTCAAAGTTTGACCAGTGACTACAACTCCAAACTCAAAAAAGGTTTTCTAATGCACTTATCCAATATAGTGCCACATTAGAAGAAAAGATCATCTTTGTAGTTGTAGAGGAACCCTGCCTGTAGATAGTGCGTGGCGTGGAGAAGCTTAATGTATCTCTGGCACTGAAGAAGTCACAGCAAGAACACCAGAGCTTTATTCACTTCAGCACCTGTAATGGCATTGCTCATGGAGCTTAGGCTTTAAATGAACAAAGACTTGATTATGGATATGTATATGGGTCGATTACACTTGAGCACAACCATTTGATTCTTTTTTATTACATTGTTATGGTTTGGAATTTAAACTAATTTAATTTATTTTTAAATTCTTTTTCATTTGATATAAGCCATCTTTATAATCTCTTATTATTGCAAGGAGTTTCTTGGCAAACATGTTTTCACAGGTCTTGGCTGCATTAGTCAGTCAGTTATGTTCAGCAGCGAACGTCTGAGCCACACATGTTCAGAGTACTCAAACTATTATTTTATGGAATCTTAAATGACTGTAAATGATGTGATGAGTGAAAAAACTCTTTAGGAATAAAAACACAATGAGTATCTAAATCTAAAGCTATAATACACTATATTACCAAAAGTATTGGGTCACCCATCCAAATGATCAGAATCAGGTGTCCTAATCACTTGGCCTGGCC
>CM074956.1:47645-61301 GCA_037577455.1 Pangasius macronema
GATGAAGCTAGTGGGTGCAAGTGTTGAGGATGCAGAAGATAGGGATAGGTGGAGAGTGATGATTCGCTGTGGAGACACCTGAAGGGAAAAGCCAAAAGAAGAAGTCATGACCATTTGAATATCACCAAGGAGAAATATTTAGGAAAAATAGAGTACAGTTTTATAAGAATAGAAAATAAATAAGGTATAAAACACAATGGAAATTGATTATTTTCTTATAACTGTGTGTCCTGAAGTGTTTTATTCCTCTTACACCACAGCAGTTTATTACACCGATTACAATTTCTTCTTATTTATTAAAGAGTGGCACATCATCCTTTTAATCTGTTTATAGTTACATTTAATGTTGTCCAGGAAACGAGTCAGTTTCTGTTGTCGCTTACGTTATAGCAGCTATAAACACTCGTTCCTCACCAGCCTCTCTCTATTCTCTCTCTTCAAGTTAATAAGAGAAAAAAAAATGCAGCTCATGTTACTGAGAAATGGCAAAGAAACGTAAACTCCTCTGTCCTGACGACGCCAGAAAACTTAGTTACAGCTTCACCTCTGAGTGTGACAAAGCGCGGACACTGGAGACTCCTTCCAATTACAGTCTCCTCTGAAACTATTGGAACAGCAAGTCTAATTCTTTTGTTTTTGCTCTACACTGAAGAGATTTGGGTTTGTGGTCAAAAGATGAATATGAGACGATAGATCAGAATTTACATCTAGACATGTTAATTTTATATCAGACCACACAATCTTTAAGTGAGCAAAAGTATTGGAACAGATACTCTTAAAGTAAGTAATACTTAATATTTGGTTGCATGTCTATTACTTGCAGTAACTGCATCGAGCCGGTGACCCGCTGACATCACCAATCTGCTGCATTCTTCTGTTGTGATGCTTTTCCAGGCTTGTAGCACAGCTTCTTTCAGTTGTTGTTACATTTAAATTGTCAGACAGAATGTTTCTGTAGACTTCTGACTTCATTCAGCTGCTACCATCATGAGCTCCATCATCAATAAAGATCAGTGAGTCTGTTCCAGAAGCAGCCATGCAAGTCCAAGCCATGACACTACCTCCACACTTTGGCCTTTCTATCACTTTGGTAGAGGTTCATTTTGGTTTCAGAACTTTTGTGGCTCATCTCTGTCTTTCTCTGTGATTTCCAATTAGACAAATCTGGCCTTCTGATTCTTACTGCTGATGAGAGGTTTGCATCCTGTGGTTTGGCCTCTATATTTCTGCTCTTGAAGTCTTCTTCAAATGGTGGATTGTGATACCTTCACCCCTGCCCTGTGGAGGTTGTTGGTGATGTCACTGATGCTTGTTTTTTTTTTTTTCTTTCTTCACAGCTTTCACAATTTTTCTGTCATTAACTGCTGTTGTTTTCCTCATCCGACCTGTTTGATGGCTGGTTGTTAGTGTACCAGTGGTTTCTTTCTTTTTCAGGACATTCCACATTGTTGTATTGACTATGTCCAGTGCTTGTGCAATGGCTCTAATAGATTTTCCCTCTTTTCTCAGCTTCAAAATGGTTTGCTTTTCTCCCATAGACAGCTCTCTGGTCTTCATGTTGGTTTATCCTTTTTAACAACAAATGCAGTCTTCACAGGTGAAATGCAGGGCTCAAACCAAGAGCAGACTTTCAGAGATATTAATTGTTTAAACGGTCAATCTAACAGGACTCACATGGGCAACAAGAAACACCTGTCAGTCACGCGTTCCAATATTTTTGATCACTTGAAAAATGGGTGGATTCAAAGAAAAGGTGCCATGTTCTAAGTTGTGTTTATGTGGAGCATCCACTGTACGAGTCCCTGTGAATGAGCTGTTACTATAGAAACAATAACGTATTAGAGTAAGTGCATTAAACCTCCAATACTGTCACAGCTGCTGTTATTAACCCTACTGAGATTGGATTATTTTATCAGGGGGACAGGAGCGACGCAGAAAACGGGGGTGACAGGCGATGCAGGCGATGGGAACGACATGGGGGCCCCCGGAGACATGAGCAACTGAGAAGACGGGTGTGACGCAGGAGACGGGAGCGATGGGAGCGACGAGGGAGACGGCAGTGACGGGAACGAAGCAATGAAGGGGCAATGCAGGACACGTGAGTGACGTAGTAGACGGTAGTGATGGGAGCGGCGCAGGAGTTGTAGGAGACGTGGGAGACGGCAGCGACAAGAGTGACTGGAGCGACGTGGGAGACGGGATCGGCATGGGAGACGAGAGTGACGGGGGAGGCGGGAGACGGGAGCGACCCGAGCGACGCGGGAGACAGGAGCGACACAGGAGCAACGCTGGAGACGGGAGCGACAGGGGAGAAGGGAGCGACGGGGGAGGCGGGAGACAGGAGCGACGGGGGAGGCGGCAGACGAGAGCGACGGGGAGGCGGGTGACGGGAGCGACGGGGGAGATGGGAGCGACGCGGGAGACTTTAATCTAAAATTTTAACTTGCTTTAAACTTTAAGCTTTAAACTTATCATGAACACTGCAGTGTCATATCCTGGGAACTCTTTCTTTCTTATCGTACAGTGTTTACAGTGGAGTGAGTCACATCTCCATCTTACTGAACACCATGATTCTTCTTGTTGAAGTTGTTTTGCTTGTCTTACTTTGTCTCCACACACAGCTAGTGCTCAGACCCAAACTCACACACAGACATTATATAATCAGCTTCCCCAAAGGCGCAGGTCTGGACACAGTGGCGTTCCGAGTTACTTGCCTCTGATGGGCCAGTACCTCTCTTCGTCAGATTTAACCATTGGAGAGAAAAGAATTAGGACTTCCTCAAACAAAGGAACGATTTTGAAGGTGTGTTGAGCCACATTAAGATGAGTAGAGTGAGCAGAACATGGAACAGGTTTGAAAGAGAGTTGTTATGATCAATGAAAACTCCTGCAGTTTCAGCTTCAGCTCACAGACTGACTGTAAAATGAGATTTGAGAAGGAAATGGGAATGGAGTGCTGTGAAAGTGTAAATAATGCCACTGGGCGCTAATTCATGGGTGGCTTTGGAGTAGAGTCATGTCAGTTAGCGGCTATAGAGATCAGCGGTGCTTAGGGTTAGCAGTGTTGTTTGTGTTTGTGTGGGTCTGTGTAAGACTGGTCTTGTGCGTGCGTGTGTGTGAGAGAGAGAGACTGGTCTTGTGGTTGTGTGTGAAAGAGACAGAGAGAGAATAGTCTGTTTGTGTGTGTGTGTGTGTGTGTGTGTGTGTGTGTGTGTGTGTGCGCCTGGTCTGTTGTGTGTTTATTTGGTAATAAAGGTGTGTCTGTGGTTTTACTCCAGTGACAAACAGCAGATCACGCCCAGGTAAGAGCACACCTTAGTCAAATGAGCGCAGATGGGACGCAGGTGTGTCTCTGTTCTTGTTACAGTCGTGCAGTAAACTCGTCTGTCCTGAGCACACACTCCACACACTACAGAGAAGGTCAGTACTTCACTTCTTTCATTATTTCACTAAAAAGGCTTCACTGTTCGTTGGAGTCGCCTCAAAAATTGTGCACAACGTCATGAAGCCATAAACGTTTAATTGAGAATGTGGCCCTGTCTAAGTTATATCTTGTGTACAGTGAACGTTATACGACTCTGTTCCTGACATCTTATTGGTTATAATTTTACACTTTGTTGTGTTGCAGTCTAAACACTATGTAATGCAATATTAGTATAGCATTTATGCTAATAAACGTCTATTCCTGTTCACTCCTGTCACTTCCATGTTCTAGCATCTGTGCACGGATGTTAAAGTAGGTCTCGGCCAGTTCCCCAAAGTATACACGATATGTGGTTAGAGGTGTCCTAATGTGTTGCCATAGAGATATGTATGATGTACTTGAAGTTAAGTAAAATAGTCAGAGTTTTGCTTTAGTGTTTTCAGGTCTACATGAGCAAAAACCTCAAAGAGTAATTCTTAATGCTTAAAGAACAGCTTAACAAAGGTTATTTGGCTTCCTTCTTTCTGTAAAGCTGTGTAAATCCCCATTTGTCAGATATAAGAGCTCAGACCTGAGTCACGCTTTGATCTTTGTAATGGGGATTTGTTAAATGCAGCAGTGATGGTTTGATAATGGCTGCCTTAGCTTTGTTCTGTTATGCCGAGAACTCTACAGCACTTTCTGAATCTCTTTCTCGCTGTACGACTCACACTACACTTCAGTCACTTGTGATCAGGCGTTTTGCAGATGTTCTCGCTACACAGTGAGGCTCACACACATTTTTGCACCTGGACAGATCCATACTGAAATACACCTGATCCCCAGACCACCAAAATAAACACTGTCAAAAGCAGCTGGCAGTGTTGGTGTTTCTGCACCATCACAAGAAAACATTCAATTCAGTTTTGTTTGTATAGCACGTGGTCACAAAGTAGCTTTACAGAAAGTCCTGATATAGAATTTAAATTTATCCCTAATGAGCAAGGCAGAGGCGATGGTGATGAGGAACAACTCCCTGAGACAACATGAGTAAGAAACGTTTAGAGGAACCAGACTCAAAAGGGAACCCATCCTCATCTGGGTGACACCGAGCAGTGCAATTAGAAATCATCTCTCTTCCATAAATGTACTGTAAAGTCAAGCAGTGCTAAGTGTGTTAACAGGAACTTGAGTATGACCATCATTAGTTTTTTAATTTTAAGTCTCTCATATCTCTTGTAACTTATCAACTTATCATCTTGTCTCCATTGAACAGTAACAGTTTCATTGACAATAAGTGCTTTAGACGTAAGAGATCTAACATTCAGCAGTCCTAGCTTCAGATCAACGGTGCTGGCTATGGTTTAAATTCATTTTTATGTTAATTAGGTTACTAAAACAAACTGTCTGAGTATTTCTACATTCTTGTTTACTGGGGAACAGATACAGTCTCAGTATGTTGGAACCTAAGTGACGACTCAACCTGCGCTTGCCTTAAGATTACCTGCTATGTCCGGCACCCTGGCTCCCGGTATACACCTAACTAAAGCCGCTGGTGCCCCTAAAGGCCTAGCTAATTTCACCTGCCGCAAGATGGAGTCTCCTATAACCAGAGCTCTTTCAGGTTTCTCAGCGGGTGCTTCACTGAGGAAAGCAAACCTGTTGGACACGTGAAGCGGAGAGGAGTGGTGCTCCCGTGAGCGAGCCTTAGCATTAGCATTGGCTCTGTGATTGTGATTATTGTAATGTTTGCGCAGAAAAACACCTCTTTGAATGAGTCATCACCATGGAGATGGAAAACTGTTAAAAAATTCTTGCAATTTTAAGGATTTTATTTGACTCACCCATGTGTTAGAGGTTTTGCTAGCTGTGTCTGATCTTTCTTCTTTATATTTTGGAACCGATTATGTGATTCAGTTTCTAGAATCCTGATCCCAGATATTTACATTTATGGCATTTGGCAGACACCCTTATCCAGAGCAACTTACCTTTATCTCATTTATACACCTGAGGGTGAAGGGCCCTGCTCAAGGGCCCAGCAGTGGCAGCTTGGTGGTGCTGGGGTTTGAACTCATGACCTTCCAATCAGTAGACCAGCACCTTAACCACTGAGCTACCACTTGCTAATGCTAGCTACCACTTGCTAATGCTAGCTAACACATGAAAAGAACTGATCAGGGAGTGTTAGTTTGGACTGTTTTATTAGATAATATGCTGTGTGCGTGTTCTGTTGTTCTGTTAATTCGTTATTATTCTGTTATACTTGTAGTTTTGTGGTATGAATGATAAACAGTGAATGAAGTGTAGACAGACTGGAGCAGTGTAGGAAACTGCAGGTATCACAGAAACATCATAATCACTTTATTGACTGGGAATATAGACCATATATACTATATATACTATATATACTATCCATATATACTATATATACACTATCCATATATACTATATATACTATATATATTATCCATATATACTATCCATATATACTATATATACTATATATGCATTGTCCATATACACTATATATACACTATCCACATATACATGCTATCCATATATACTATATATACATTATTTATATATACTATATATACACTATCCATATATACTATATACACTATCCATATATATACTATATACACTATCCATATGTACTATATATACACTATCCATATATATACTATATACACTATCCATATGTACTATATATACACACTATCCATATATATACTATATACACTATCCATATATACTATATATACGATCCATGTATACTATATACACTATCCATATATATACTATATACACTATCCATATGTACTATATATACACACTATCCATATATATATATATACTATATACACTATCCATATATACTATATATACGATCCATGTATACTATATATACGATCCATGTATACTATATACACTATCCATATATATATACTATATACACTATCCATATGTACTATATACTGCACTATCCATATATATATATACTATATACACTATCCATATATATATACACTATATACACTATCCATATGTACTATATATACGATCCATGTATACTATATATACGATCCATGTATACTATATACACTATCCATATATATATACTATATACACTATCCATATGTACTATATACTGCACTATCCATATATATATATATATACTATATACACTATCCATATGTACTATATATACACTATCCATATATATACACTATATACACTATCCATATGTACTATATATACACAATCCATATATATATACACTATCCATATGTACTATATATGCACGGTCCATATATACTATATATACGATCCATGTATACTATATACACTATCCATATATATACTATATACACTATCCATATGTACTATATATACACTATCCACATATGCTATATATATTATCCATATATACTATGGATTTGACTTGGAAGAATTGGTCAAAATATATGGATAATATAAACAGCGTGAATAATGCAGAAGCAGTTACAGCAGTGTAAATGCAAACTATACAAAAAAATTACAATAAATATAGTTTCAGACATGTAAGCCAGGATAATGTTTGCACAGATGATTGTGCCTTAATTGTATTGATTCCACATTTTCCGTAAGATGTAGCTACTGCATTATAATGAAATTCTGTGTAAAGGAGGAAAAGCTCACTGTCTGATGAGGAACATGTTTACAGCATAAATATGAAGTCAGACGTTTTTGAAAGCACATTCCTTTCATTGTGATTAAAATAGTTTGATATTGTTTTCATTACACATTTCATTAATTTCAAGTGATACTGTAGCAAAAAAAGAAACAGTAATATAGTATTGTACTTTTTTATAGGACATTCTAGATGACACAAACACACACACACACACACCCACACACACAGGCACAGACACAGGCGAGTGGAGGATTATGGGTAGTAGCTGGAGCTTCCATTTATATCTCCAGTGACCCACTGTAACACAGCTCACATGGCAGTAGTTTTTATAAACTGTCCTTCAGTGTGCTGGGTTTAGGCTGAGGCTTTTAGCTGCAGCCGTGACTAAAGTGGCAGAATGTAAACAGATCCGCTCTCCTGCCCCACCGTGACTGTCATTCTGCCCCTCTGCCCCTCTGCGCCTCTGTGAGAGGGGTTAGTTCTTGTTCTCACTTGTTATAGCAGCTATAAACTGCTATAAAACCAGCCTTTTTTCTCTAACTTGATGTTAATCAGACAAAAAACCACACTCGATGTTGTCGAGGAGCTAGCAGAGCTAAAAAAAACCACACTCGATGTTGTCGAGGAGCTAGCAGAGCTAAAAAACCACACTCGATGTTGTCGAGGAGCTAGCAGAGCTAAAAAACCACACTCGATGTTGTCGAGGAGCTAGCAGAGCTAAAAAACACACTCGATGTTGTCGAGGAGCTAGCAGAGCTAAAAAACACACTCGATGTTGTCGAGGAGCTAGCAGAGCTAAAAAACACACTCGATGTTGTCGAGGAGCTAGCAGAGCTAAATGGACAGAGAAATTCCTCCTACACTGGTGCAGCATGTCAGGGTAGTGAAAAAAACTGACGTAGCACATACACTCCTCATTTAAATGCGGCTTGTTTGAATGCAGTTCTCAGTAACATTTCGGAATAGCGCACAAAATTTATCTTCATCGTTAGAGCAATGTTCATAAAATGCATAAAACATCTGTAAAATACATGACCATACATGGGGCCATGACCCCTAGTTTGGGAACCCTTGATTCTGATTCACACTGTGAAGCTACGAATCCTGTGGCCTTCCTCAGCTTATTTTCTGGGATCAAGTGTTGGTTATCACTTCACTGCTTTACACTATATAATATTCGGTTGCTGGTACCATTTCCTGCTGTTTCATATTGTCTTACATTCTTCCCCTTTTAAGGATGTCTGAAATGTGGATAAAATTTAATTTGTTTCAACACCTTAAACCTGGACACAGCCTCACGTGTCGACAAATCAGTAGAATGGGTAGCTGGAACAAGCAGGCTAAGTATCTGGGCTTGGCTATGGTTGAACATATGGTATGAACATAATGCGTAACATCTCTGTATGGCAAACATCACAGAAGCTATTGAAGAGAACTAACTCGACATTTGACTTTGTGGGACCTTGACCCGTTTGGATCTGTTACAAAACCTAATCAGTTCGTCTGCTGGTTACAATGATAATTCTATATAAATCCTACAAACATTCAGCTGTGCGTTTCTAGTGATATTGTGATAACTAGAATCTCGGATGGCTGCATGGACATCTTGAAAACATAAGGGGTACAAATAAGCTTGTTACAGTAGTTACTTATTTGATCTATTCTTCAGTCTCCTTTGGGTGTGTGTGCTTCATGTAGGCATGCAAATGATGAATTAGTGTGTGTTTGTTATCACTGGTGCATCTGTAGCTTCCAGCAGTAATCAGTTCCAAGCCATAGTCACAGGATAAGTGTTCTGTTCTTACAGTGAATGAAGGTCTTGTTAGATTTCGCTGCTGCAAACCACCAGTAAGAACCACCCAAATACATTCTCATACTGAGACCTTTCACCAAAGTCAGAAAGCAGTGTATGACACAGTATTTACAGCCATCTTGTTGTTTCTTCTTCTTGTCTTGTACCTATCCAACCACATGTACACCATATGCAGCACTCTGTGTAGCAGCTTGTGACTGCACTTTAAGCTGTCCTCCAAAGCTGGAGCCATTTCTAGTGAAATGCTATGAAACCAAGAGGTGTCCGCTACCTTGAATTGCCTTTGTCTTATTGCTATTATCCTCATATCTTAAAGCATTGTTCACTAGTTTTCTGTGAACTTCCTGTATTGTTGCTCAGTAAGCTGCACTCACTACTCATGCACCCCATCTGGTTGGATTCTCCCTCTGTGTTGTCTGCATAGAGTGTTCCACGTCTCCTGTCATTTAGCCAATTAGCAGGCCCATGCCTACATTTTGGTATCACTGTTGAATAGTTTTCATACTACTCACTGTTTGCTGTTGAGTCTGCTAAGTTAGCAGGATTTTCACTAATATGCATCCCTAGGGCTGAGGTCAGGTTTCCTTTCACACACTCCTCGTTATTTATTTACTTGGGTCAGATATCTCCAATTTTTCATGACACAGAGTGGTTAACCATGCTGCAAGACTGAAGGCTCATACAGCTGGTGTCAAAATGTCACAGCAGCCGAAGACAGGCACTAGTTATATGTACACTGGCTATCTTAAGGCTCGAACATCGCCTGCAGGTTAATGCTGACATGGCATACTCAGTTGTCTGAATCTGTCCCAAGCGCCATAGCCTAAACAGCTCACTAATCACAAAAGGCTGCATGAGTGAAACCGTATAGTGCTATACAACCCGCAGCTATGAATGCACTCTTTCACACACTATAGTTGCTCTCTGTGCCACAGTGCAAGAAGTTTATTGAGAGCTTTAAAGCACAGATTGCCCAGATAAGCTCCATGGTGATGTATGTTTTACATTCCAATCTATAGAAACTGATCCCTTGAACAAGCCTTAGCACCCCATCAAACCTGTAGTAGTATTCTTCTCATGGGGCCCTAAATAGAATCTAGTAAAGCTGTTGCTCTGACGCTTTACTTCAAATACCAGTCCAGTAAACTGAAAGAAAGCGCCCTTAGTACTGAATGGTGTGCACCTCATTGACTAGATCTGGTGTATTTCACAGTGCACCACAGCACCATGGATGGCCGCACTCTTTCTGAATGGGGCAAAGACCTCCATCCACTGCAATTCCCGACCTTAAGGTCATTGCAGTAGATCACTTCATCAAAAATAGAACTGTATTCTCTGGTTATACGGTTGCCTTGAATGTATTGGTGGCCCGATGGCTTTGTGGTGACCTGGTTGTTGAACGTTAGATTTCTGCTCAGGGTCATATCACCCATTTTTTTTTTTTTTTTTTTAATCAGTCTGTTGACCTTGCAGCGTTCTGTTAAGGTGAGCCTGCAAAACATTCCATTTTGTGGAACGTATGATCTTCAGATTTGTCTTTATCGAATTAGAGGCTTGCCCACTAAGGGGTGGACATCACCACAGCATACAGACAGGCTGGTCACCTTTCGAATTAATCGTAAAGTGTATGTGTGGTTCCTCAGGGTGTTGTGGTATAGGTTATTCATGTGTTAACCTCAGATTACATGACATGAAATGATTCTTATACCTTACACCAAAGATGCTCAAAATGTCTTAACTTCCTTTTAATTACCTGGGAGCACTGCTTGATGTGTCTAACTCGTTCTCTTTTGTTCTACCTCTAGCCCGGACCCTGTGCTCACACTCATGTTGGGGGAGGCAGTCAATGGAGGACACCGCCCTCAAACAGCCCACTATGGTTTCCAGACTACCAAAATTTGGCTCTCGTGCTACACCTGCTTCTGGACCCTTGACCAATGGCTCGACCCATAATGTTTCCTTTGGATGGGCTAAAGGAGTACCTGTAGGAAAGCAGAACAGCATAATTAGGGTCCCTGCCCCTGTTCCTATGAAGGGGAGGAAGGGGAGGGAGGATTGTGGAGAGACGGTTCCAGATTCTGGAGAAGAGGCTCAAGTAGTTCTCCGTTCTCAGCAGCAGCCACGCTCTACAGGGCCTGTTAAGCAAATTAGGAAGCCCTCAGGTGCTCCAGTGGTTAAAACCCAACGATCCATCCCCACAAGTACCATTCCTAGGACTATTACTCAGCCCATAAAAACAAACCCACGCAATACTGCCCCCAAACAGCCCTCATCTATCCAGCCACTATGCAGCAAGGTTGGTGCAAATGTAGTCGCTCCTAGCCAGGGCTCTTTCTCACCTCCCCAGGGAAGTCTTCAGAGCAGCCTTTCTCACTCCAGTGACAGCCTCAAGTCCCTCTCTGTGGAGAACGTTGTTCGCTCTCAAAGCTTCTCCTATTTAAAGAGGCCTGCAGCTGCCACTAACCCACCTCTGACACGTTCCTTCTCATTTAACCGGGCAACAGAGCTAGCGAAAGAGCTTCCCAGGCCACTGGCGCAGTCTCCGGTAGCCAGGTCTCCTGTCACTCAGACCTCCATGGTGTTAGATCGTGTAGCAAAACCTATAATAGCAACATGTTCCATCTCCTCCATACCTCCCTCAACCTTAAAGAAATCTCTTCTGCCTAACTGCACTGATGGCAAGCCATCGTCACTTAGCTATAAGCTAATGCGGCCATCACTCATCAAGCAAACCCGCCCAGTTATTCCGGTTAAAGTCCAAGGGAAGATGGAATTTACAGAGAGGGATGGAGAGTCTCGAGAAAAAGCTACACCCATTTCTGAGCCGTCCAGCAGCACTCACAGTGCTGGAACTACTCCTGAGGAACCCTTTTCCACCAAGGAGGCAAATGACAGTCGGGGTCAATCTCTGGAGATCTTGGAGGACATGTCTTTATCGTCCACATCCTCTCTGGAGCGCAATGATGTGAGTGAAGAATACATGGATGACTTTGATGACTTGGGCAATGGAGGCGGAATTCTGCTCATGCCTGTTCATGAGGGGAAAAATGGACAAATAGGGTTCTTCAAGGAGGACAACACTCTTGTTGGTCGGTGTCAGGAGGGGTCATCAATGAGAAGTCTGCACAGCTTCGTGTCTGAGACAGTAGATTGGGCAGAGATTGGCCTCACAGGTAAGTGTAGGTACAGTTTCGTCTTGAGTGGGTTCGTTACCAGCAGTTAGCTCACATTGGGCGTAATGTGCAGTAAGTCATCTATAGGACATTACAAATACATACACTCTTTTCTTCATCATGGGAAAGGGATGAAAGGGATCACTGTTTGACAAAACAAATATGAAAATCAAACTTGAATATCACTTTTTGTAACACTGCACAAATCATCCTAATTCATTTTAATTTTATGTGCTGTGATTAACAATTGTAGTAATTCTTAACATCACTGAAATTTATAAAGTCCTACAAAAATGAAAGCAGCTTAACTTTTTTGATCAGTGAGTCGTTTTTGTCCATTTTGGTTAAAGTTTTTGATGGCTGAAAATTCATTGGATCTTTGGTTTTAATCTAATAGAAAGGAAAGTGAAAACAGTGTCAGTACTGACCTTTCGTTGTGTTCTTTCTTCTGTGTAGGTAGTAGGGACGTGGCTGATGCCTCACATCGCTGTGGGACTCGAGCACTGTCTGCAGAGAGAGATTTACCGCATGGCTCCTCCCTGGAGCTCTCCCCTTCAGACAGCTCTGGAGGAACCTACATGTGGGACGAGGAGGTTCTGGAGCCGATTGGAGGAGCCTCACAACTCTGTGGGAGCTTTGACTCCAACCTTAACAGCATGGTAAGCTGTGCTCCATAGACTGTGTGTATGTAAGTGTAGACCAATAACAAGTTACAGCAGCTGAAGGTGTACAATAAACCATATATGGGCCTCATTTATCAGACTGGATACAAACAGATTCAGTCGTAAATCATTTCAGGAGCGTTTAATGTGGCGTTCATGAAAATCAAGTTATTTGTGAAAATTGGTCATATGCTGCATTTCTCTCCTGGGTTTGTGTAAATGTGCAGATAAGGAAACTCACTAACGTGAGCCTTGATTGTTCATCTTCAGATTTTAATTGTTAACTAAATGAGTTTTATCTGCAATTTTATCTGGTATATACAATATAAATATACATCATGTAAATATACAATATATAAATGTATAAATATACAATATATAAATATACAATATATAAATCCAAAGCAAATACACAAATTAACACAAATAAGACTCGCTGTTTAAGTAGGACGAAAGTAATGGCTCCCTATAAAAGCAGGGAGAGTTCATGTGTGCCTGTGGTAGCTGATGCACTGCAGAGGCTAAGCTGTATTACTGCAGGATTTCTGTATTGTATATAAAATGCCAGACAGTGATTGACAGGGTTTTATAATTTCACAGTATTATATTGTTTTTCTGAGGTATTTTTACATCACTATAAATGTTATATATGTAAATCTTATATAAATATATATCATATAAATCTTTAAGAAACATGCATTAAAAATAGCACAAAAAAGTGTATTAATCACTAGTTTGTGAACAAAAGTCAAACCGTCAGCATGATTAACTGTGACTGCAACAGGAATAATGCTGCATTAATAATAATGAGGCTATAAGAATAATTTCTGTAATTATCGAGTAGATTCCATTTGAAAGCGTATGACAGGGTGCCAAGAGAAGAGCTGTGGTACTGTATGAGGAAGTCAGGAGTAGCAGAGAAGTATGTC
>CM074956.1:63595-77423 GCA_037577455.1 Pangasius macronema
TACCCCGAGGCCACTGTTACCCTGAGCTCCCTGTTACCCCGAGGCCACTGTTACCCTGAGCTCCCTGTTACCCTGAGGCCACTGTTACCCTGAGCTCACTGTTACCCCGAGGCCACTGTTACTCTGACCTCCCTGTTACCCTGAGCTCCCTGTTACCCCGAGGACACTGTTACCCCGAGGCCACTGTTACCCTGAGCTTCCTGTTACCCTGAGCTCACTGTTACCCTGAGGCCACTGTTACCCCGAGGCCACTGTTACCCTGAGCTCCCTGTTACCCCGAGGCCACCGTTACCCCGAGGCCACCGTTACCCCAAGGCCACTGTTACCCTGAGCTCCCTGTTACCCCGAGGCCACTGTTACCCCGAGGCCACTGTTACCCCAAGGCCACTGTTACCCTGAGCTCCCAGTTACCCTGAGCTCCCTGTTACCCCGAGGCCACTGTTACCCTGAGCTCCCTGTTACCCTGAGCTCCCTGTTACCCTGAGGCCACTGTTACCCTGAGTCCACTGTTACCCCGAGCTCCCTGTTACCCCGAGGCCACTGTTACCCTGAGCTCCCTGTTACCCTGAGGCCACTGTTACCCTGAGCTCCCTGTTACCCCGAGGCCACTGTTACCGTGAGCTCCCTGTTACCCTGAGGCCACTGTTACCCTGAGCTCCCTGTTACCCTGAGCTCACCGTTAC
Source organism: Pangasius macronema (assembly GCA_037577455.1). Classification (NCBI taxonomy): domain Eukaryota; kingdom Metazoa; phylum Chordata; class Actinopteri; order Siluriformes; family Pangasiidae; genus Pangasius; species Pangasius macronema. Next base: position 64,279 of record CM074956.1, read on the forward strand.
CCCGAGGCCACTGTTACCCTGAGCTCCCTGTTACCCCGAGGCCACTGTTACCCTGAGCTCCCTGTTACCCTGAGCTCCCTGTTACCCCGAGGCCACTGAGTTAGTATTACTAATAAGCAACAGCTGACTAATGGAAAAACAAATGTCATCTCTTTCACACACATTCTTCACTTCAGTTCAGTTCTTCTAGCCCTGTAGCAGTGATTACACAGGATTACACTGACCGTGATCTTTTTACATTTAATGAACATGTCTATCAACTTACAGGAAGTGAGTTGGGGTTTTTATCATTTGTGATCATTTATTTATTTGACAAACACGTTTCTTGCATAAACTGGCTTTCTGGCAGCTTTCACCCTAGCAAGACAACTGGTTATTATGTAGGCTTTATATCAACATGAAAGCACCAGGTAAAGTCTGCTCCAGAATTACTGACAAACTTAACGTGGTAAACATGCGTTAAAAAGGTCATTAAAAATGTCTTTGTGGCTAGTTATCTTAATCTCAGACTGAGAGATAAAAAAAATCTAATCTTACCGTTATGATATTTAGATATTGGTGTCTAAAAATAACCTCAAGTCAATTTTTTTATACTAAGAAAAAAAAAGTTTATTTACTTTTAGTTTCAATTTCCCATTTGTTTGCTTCAAGTTCGGAACAGACATTCAGAAGTGTTAATGTGAAGCGACAATAAGAGGTGTCACTTATTCAGTTCAGTTCAATGCAGTTTTATTTGTGTAGCGCTTTTAACAATGGACGTTGTCACATAGCAACTTTACAGAAATAAATACATCCAGGATCTAAATATTAAATTTATGAATTTATCCCTAATGAGTGAGCCAGAGGTGAAAGTGGTGAGGAAAAACTCCCTGAGACATCATGAGGAAGAAACCTTAAGAGGAACCCATCCTCCTCTGGGTGTAACAGAGAGTGCGATTATAAATAAATCCTGTCTATTATTGTGTGCTATATGGACAAATAGTGCAGCTGTGTGACCAGGAAATTCATCACAGTTTTCACATGAAGTCTGTTTTGTTGAAGTTATCAACTGTCCACTGATGGAGACTTGAGCGCAAAACTGTTTGTGGGAATTGACAACTAATTCCTTCAGTCATTCACCAACATGGGGAATTAATTAAATTAATTAAAAACAGCTACACGTCTGAAAAAGGCCATATTCACTGTTAGGGCTATAATTAAGACGTTTAAAACCACTTTCTCTGTAATAGACTTTCCCAGAAAAGGACATGAGTGTATTTTTCCCCCACACACTGTGCGGAGGACAATAAAGTGCCAAATATTTCTCTACGAATCATGGGCAGAGTGTAGAATATTTGAGCATTTTAGGGTCACCAAGTCTCCAAATCTAGATTAGTCACCACCTCCACACCAACAAACTATTTCTAAGACAGATCAGAAGAAAAGAAATTCTCTTTCAGTTAACCACAAATGAAAATGAAATGTCCGTAGTTTTTGAGATGCTACTAGAACTCTAGAAAAATAGACCTCTTTGGTAACAAATGCTCAAAATGGGTTTGGCATAAAAAGAAGGAAGGTTGTACAGAAAAGAACCCAGTCTCCAGTTTTGAGCATGGTGAAGGATCTCTGATGTTGTAGAGCTGTTCGTCGTCCGAAGACCCTGAGAACCTTGTCAGGATACCAGGCATCATGGAGATTTTAAATGAAAATCTGTCTGTTTCTGCCATGAAGTTACAGCAGGGTCAAAGTTCATATCTCACAGCAGGAAGATGCGTCTAAATCCACGCAAACATGGTTTAGCTAGCACAGACTCAAGCTTCTGACGTGAACATCACCATCCTCTGCCATAAACCATAAACCTCATTTCAGAGTTTTTGAGTGACAGTTTTTCGATGTTTATTGACTACTTTCTATCAAGTACTTGCTTTGATCTGATGAAATATTTTGCCGACTCCACAAACAGACCCCCAGGGTAAACAGTTATTCTACTTGAAGACCTCATGGATATAAATTTCTAATCTGATTCATCATCATTCCTGCTGTTCCCTGCACTTCACTTGACCTTGGATGGTGTCATCATGGTTACTCTTCAGGTGTCATTCTTGTTGGTGTCATGTGAAGCCGTGAGAGAACTCCACCAGACGTTGTCCTCAGTGGGTTTGTTTTTCCACATCTCTGTTTCTGTTTCACTCTGACTAACTCCATGCTAGCTGTGTGCGAGCGTGAAGCCTCTCCTGGTGTGTTGTAGACTTTCTGTCGCATGTCCGTGGTGAGACGATCCTCCTGCAGATCTGCATTTCCCCTTCTCTCCTTGAGCTCTTCAAACAGCTTGCTTATATTTTCTGGCCTGTTACACTTAATTGATGAAGTTCAAAGAGCGAAAATCAACAGAAGGACTTAAAATGCGATGCTCTGCTGGGCAAAGTTCTGCTTTATGGGATGGGTGGAGTATTTTTAGCCGACTGTTTACTTCAGTTCCCCAGTGACTTGTTTTGAACAGTTGAACTTGGGCTGATGGAGGATGAAGACTTTGTGCTCTCAGTGTTCTTTCACCAAGCTGAAATTATTAACATAACCTGTATGACATAATACAGGGCTTGGACCTGTCACTTACATCAGAATTTTTTTATTCTTTCCTTTCAACACATTGTGATAAACATCTGGATTCCTGTTGAAAATTAAGACTTCTCTAGGAATAGAAAAGAAATGTATAAATGATTTTATAATTTTGCTACTGCTAAAACTAAGAGCATGCTTGTAGGGCAGTGGTGGCTCACCGATTAAGGCTTTGGGTTACTGATCAGTTCGGGGGTTCAAACCCCATCACCGCCAGGCTGCCACTGTTGGGCCCTCAAGCAAGGCCCTTAACCCTCTCTGCTCCAGGGGGCGCTGTATCACAGCTGACCCTGCACTCTGACCCCAGCTAGGATATGAGGAGAAATTCATTTTTCTGTAATGTCTGTGTGATAAATAAAGGGTTCTTCTTCTATTCACTCAGCACACATCTGACAAATACAAGTGTTTCTACCACAGAGGTGTTGAATTCTCAAATTGTTAAATTGATTCATTTTAATTAACAACGGCTCTGACAGTAGTGCAGGTTTATATTAATGCGCTCGTTCTAATATGTTATTGTTTCCATAGTAAAAGCTCCATAAACACAAACAGTAAAAAGTTAATTGCTGATATTTTGTGTGGAGACGTTTATTTATTGGACATGTAAGGAAGGAGTCTCCAGTGTCAGCGCTCTGTAACAGTCAGAGGTGAAGCTGTAACTTGAAGATTTCTGACGTCTTCAGGACAGAGGAGTTTACGCTGCTTTGCGGTTTCTCAGTGACAAAAGAGGACAAGCTGCAATTTTCTTTTTGTCTTATTAACTTGAAGAGAGTCAATAGAGACAGGCTGTTGAGGGAACGAGTGGTTATAGCTGCTATAACATAAGTGACAACAGGAGCTGACTTGTTTCACCAACGTTCCATAAGATTAAATGTAACTATAAATGGATAAAAAGTACGATGTGTCATTCTTTAATAAATAAAAAATGGTAGTTGTTGGCAAATTGCTGTGGTATAAGAGAAATAAAACATTTCAAGACCTTACCATCATTGTGGTAACAGTAGCTCTCTTACACCACAGACACACACACACACACACACACACACACGTCAGTCCATGTCTCCTGCTTTAATGTGTGTCATTGTGGTATCTTGTGAGGTGTGTGTGTGTGTGTGTGTGTGTGTGTGTGTGTGTGAGTATGAATAGAGAAGCGCACTCGGCTGGTTTTGTGTGTTGTGTTATATTAGCTGTGTTGTATGAAGGTCTCTATTTATAGACTAAACAAGAGATGGTGTGTTGCTGCGTTGCTGGGAAGAGCAGCATGTGTGAGTGTGTGAGTGTGTATGAGAGTATGTGTGTGTGTGTGAGTGTATGAGTGTGTGTGTGTGTGTGAGTGTGTTTGTGTGAGAGTGAGTGTGTGAGTGAGTGAGTGTGTGTGAGTGTGTGTGTGTGTGTGAGTGTGTGAGTGTGTATGAGAGTATGTGTGTGTGTGTGAGTGTATGAGTGTGTGTGTGTGTGTGTGTGTGTTTGTGTGAGAGTGAGTGAGTGAGTGAGTGTGTGTGAGTGTGTGTGTGCGTGAGTGTGAGTGAGTGAGTGTGAGTGAGTGTGTGTGTGTGTGAGTGAGTGTGAGTGAGTGTGTGTGAGTGTGTGAGTGTGAGTGTGTGTGTGTGTGTGTGTGTGTGTGTGAGTGATAAACAGGAGACGAGGCAGCGAGGTTCACTGGAGCACAGAGACTGGAACAGGATAAAGACTCAGTATTGATTGAGTGGATGGTGACGAGGCCACTCTTACAAAACCTGTTCATAATCACCAACAGATCTCTCTCTCTCTCTCTCTCTCTCTCTCTCTCTCACTCTTTCTCTCCCGCACTGTCTTACTGCCATTGGCAGATTAGTCTTCCTAAAACCCATTTTTCTTCCTAAACCCTCATGTGTATGTATCACGTGTTCATGTGGAAAAGAGAAAGTGTATTGTAGCTCTGTATAGATGTTAAAGTCTGAGGTGGGTTTCGCAGTGAGCGGCGCCGATGGCTTTTGCTGGGCTTTCTGTACCACGCGGTGCCGCCATGTTATCAGTACGTCACTGTTTCCACGCTGGCCTTGGCCACTGGAGGAAGGCTTCATGAGATCCGGACCTCTGTGTCATTACAGCTAGTTACTGCCTTGTTTTTGTGGAGCATGCTTTTGGATCTGAATGAAGAGTCACTTGCGTTCCTCATTTTTCTGCTTTGGTTTAGCTGAACACGGCTTAAGCACAGCCGGAGAGGTCGAAATGTGAGGGTGTTACTTCCTGTTCAGCAGTTTATTAAATCTCCAGCTTCAGAGGCATCGTGCCTTCCCTCGACCAGGACAGGATTAACTGGGCCTTCATTTCATTTTAACAGCAGCTTAAAGAGCTCAGCTGGTGCACTTATTCTTCTGACCCTCAACACTTCTTTACAGACTAAAATTTGCTTTCCATCGATAATTTGCACTGTTTACTGACTACGCAACCTGTATCCTACCAGTGTAGGTGTGTGCGATAGCTATTTTCTTTAATAATAACGTCTCTGTCGAATTGTTTCTAGGTGTATTCAGCAACTCTAAGCGTATCTGAATGACCTGCTGCTAAAAACACGTCTTTGTGATCGTCTGTTTGACGCCCCCCAGTGAAAGATCAACAGCTCCCCAAAGCTCACAACGGCTCCCCAAAGCACACAACAGCTCCCCAAAGCTCACAACGGCTCCCCAAAGCTCACAACGGCTCCCCAAAGCACACAACGGCTCCCCAAAGCTCACAACGGCTCCCCAAAGCACACAACGGCTCCCCAAAGCACACAACGGCTCCCCAAAGCACACAACGGCTCCCCAAAGCTCACAACAGCTCCCCAAAGCACACCTTATCTCAACTTTAGCCCGTTGTAGAACCGTCGACATATCGACAAATTTGCAAAACTTCATTTGAGGCATGTCATAAAAACAACAGTTTGTAGCACTCTGTCTCCGACAGCCTCTAAACTGTTCTGTCCTTAAACTGTTAATATCACCATCTCCTGTAACACCGAGCTCTCTTTCCAGTTACAGTCACAGTAAAAACAGCAGATGAGCCAGGTGACGTGTGAATGTGGAATGAATCAGTTGCGTAGGTGTTTTGAACTGATATTACCTGATCCCCTGTAAGCCCCTCCTCCTTCCCCAGTCCGATGCTCTCGATTGGACACACGTCCACGTCTTACACTTAACAAACACTGCTAATGCTAATGGTAATGGTAAATAGTAAGTGATCCTACTCTCCTTAAACCTGAAATGGTAGAAAGGCTCGTTTTCCCGTCTTTTTAGTTTTTGGTTCTGGAAGATTATATTGTTAACTCCAGTTTTTTTTTTTTTTCAAATTACAAACTGCAATCAAGAGAAATTGTACAATTTACAAGTTTATGTAAGGCTTGATGCTGTGTTGATGTCAGACTATAGACAGGAAGTTCTAAGCCCACTACTGTACACCATCTGTGATCATAAACCTTCTGAAATCAGTGACCCTCAGTCCTATACACACCCTTCTTCCTCTTAAGATTCCTCTGCTTTCCTCTGTGTGTGGAACAGAAGTTGCTCATGAGGAAAAGTCATTTCTCAGAGCTGTTCAGCTGGGACTAAGCTCTCTCAGGGAGGAGAGAAGGCTGCTGCTCTGGCTCCACACGCTAGCGCACTCCAGTCACACGTACACCCGATTCCTCCGCGCGGCACGTGTCCTCGCTCTCTGCAGGCTAAATGTGCTCCTTAAAGCTCTGCCACTTGGGCACAGTCTAATCCTCAGCCTGGCCATAGTGACCTGTAGGTTTTAGTCCATCTCCACTAAACTTCATTCGGATGAGATTTCTCTTTTACTTAAGCGAAGAGAGAACATTTAAATCTGTTTGTTTTAGCTAAAGAGACTCTATTACAAAGTCTTGAATGCGTCATGAAGGGGGTGAGATGTGTCAGATATAATGTAGTTTGCTTTCCTAAGTACCTGCTTAGTAAATAAAAGATTCAATATAAGCCCTGTAAAAACAGTCATCAGTGTCCAGTCAGAATGGAGTTTAGCTAATTCTTCAGACAAAAGAGTCTTTACTGACTTATCTTGCACAGTCTGTGTACATTTCAAATTTTGATTTATTGTCGATTCTAATGCCTGAATACTTATAACTTTCCACTAATTCAATAGGTTGGTCTTCAGTGAAGGTACTTGAGGTAGCTTTATAGTTATGCAGACAATCGATGCACATATTTTCAGCTTTACCAACATTCAGATGTAAACCAGCCTCTCAACGCCACACTGCAAACTAGTTAACGACAGGTTCATGATCTCCTCAACAGCCTCGCCACCACCGTGTCACCAGCAAACTTCAGAAACGCTAAAGCCTTGCTTTAAACGAGCGCACAGAGTAAGATCTATCTCCATTCAGGACTCAACATCCTCTTCTTCTTTTATTGTATGATTATTTTTCACTCTTTCTTTTTCTTCTCTGTTTTATTTTCTCAAGGACATTCTCAATAACTTGGACAACTTGGACTCTTGTGATCTGGAGGAGGATGACCTCATGCTGGACGTGGACCTGCCTGAAGACGTCTCCCTCCACAGTGGTAGGTTTCGTCGCAGAACTGTTTGCAGATCCACTGTAAGGGCAACAGCATCACTTTCACACTGTCCAGTGCAGCTCAGCTCCTGTGTCGTGTTGTTGCTCCCTACATAGGGTATAACAGTAGCGCTGTTCACCCTACCTAGTGCCCTACATGCTTAGCACCCTGTGCCTGAGACTCGTGGTACAGCCTAACACACTGTAACTAGAGATGCACCAATCAGCGCCCTGTGATGCTCCGATACTCGTTACCAAGGTCACAGTTTTTCATCAGTCGGCATGTAGCGTAAAGTATTAGATAGAGCTTTATCTCTAATATTTCTGACTGAGAAGCACTTACCTGACAGAATCCCAAACCCCTGGCTGCATGATGTACTTTAATCAGGTAAGTGGTAAAGGTACAATCATGGGAAAAAGAAAGTACACCCTCTTTCAATTCTGTGTTTTTATCTTTCAGAGCCTAAATAACAGCTGTGTGATCCTCGCTAACTTCTATAAACAAACAAATAACCTCCGATTTCAATATGTTGTCATTTTTTCCCAAAAAAGTAAACCTATCTTCAGAAATCAGGTGTGAAAAAAATAAGTACACCCTATAATTCAGTAGCATGTAGAACCACGTTTAGCAATAATAACTTGAGTAAACATTCAGTTGCAAAACAAGCCCAAATCACAAGCCCAAAAGGAGGGTGTACTTTCTTTTTCTCATGACTGTTTATGCCTCTTTTTCCATTTCAGATTTCATTAATTTGTCTGAGGCTTTTATGCAAAGTGCCTTACCGCTGAGACGGGATATAGCTGAGCAGCTGAGGGACTGAGGGACGTGCTGAAGGGCTCCAACAGAGGCAGCTCGGCTGTGGTGGAATCTGAACTAACAACCTTTCGATCAGTAAAAGCTCTCAAAGCTACTGAGCAAGCACTGCGTTTTTCAGTTCGCAAATTTTACATAATATTTTCCTGCTTGTGGCCATCACTAGTTGCCTACTACCTCCAGAAGGACTCCTGCTGTCACTCGGACAGGATTCTGATAGTCGTCCTTTGGTTTAATTTTTACTGCGACTCAAATTTGGACCCATTTCCCACCAGGGATGTAATTACTTATGTGTCATAGTCAGAGAAACCCAATTTCGTGCGATTTTAAGTTGATGGTTAGCACTAAGGGTATCAGTGTGCTAGGTAGCATTACCCAGGTTACCCAGTTTAGCAGTCAGAGGTTAGTCAAGAATAACTCTGATGAAAGCAGGTTAGCATGACTCAGGGGAGAAACAGGTAACTAGCACAGACTTAGCAGGAGGTTAATATAGATCCTATGAATTTTTAAATATTGATTCATGCCTGTTAGAATATTGAACATATTTAATAGACCTACTTACACCACTAAATAGAAGTCTGGGCTTTTAAACATACATAGAGCAGAAATCAAGTCCAGTTTCTCAGTCTCTGGGTCTCAGTGGTTAGGGTGATTGACTAGTGAACAATTAGAATATATTCTGTATTCTGAAACCTTCTGTTTCTGTGGTCTCAGACCCCACCGTGTGTGTGTGTGTGTGTGTGTGTGTGTGTGTGTGTGTGCGCGCGCGCGTGTGCACAGTGTTACTTTAATTTACTTTAAGACTATCTGTTCCAAAACTTTTGCTCACCTGAGAACTGTGTGTTCTGCCACCGAAGGTGCCACGTTGAGAGCGTGACCAGTTTTGCGCTCGGATGGCTGTGGCAGTGTTGAGATTCGAACTCACGCTCTCCTGACGTTGGGGTGAACGGTTTTCTGTTGTACCACTTAGGAGCTGAAGACCTGTTCTTCTTTAACCCTAGCTTCTGTGTCAGCGTGAATGGCCCATCTCTCACTGAGTGAAACCGCGACTCTGAGCCTCGGCATGATCATGGCTGCTATAATGCTCTGATCTGCTCATCTACAGTTTTGAAACCTGGAACATTTACAGACGTTACAGTGAAACAGCTGTTGAGATTAAAGTGTACTGTTTAAGTTCAGTGTCTGTGGCGTGGATATGAAGAGTGTGTGTTCTGTTTCATTCTTCTGCTGCTTCTGACAAACGAACTTAAAACACGATTCTATTTCACATAAGATGAAATGGGATCATTTCCATAAGAACTTATTCTGTGTGTGTGTGTGAGAGAGAGAGAGAGAGAGAGAGAGATTTTCTCTTAATGTGACTCTCAGAGGTTTAGCTGAGACCAGACGCTCTTATCAGATTGAGTAATGGCCTCGTATTAGTGCTCATATCTTCACAGGCTGCAGCTCAGGGCCGTTTAAACGCTATCTCTAAAGCAGGCTGTTCTTTTACTTTCCACTCTGAATCTGTGTGTGCGCATGTGTGTGTGTGTGTGTGTGTGTGTGTGTGTGTGTGTGTGTGTGTGTGCGCGTGTATGCGTTCACCGTATCACGGCTGGACAAATGATTCATTCGTTAGCAAACCCACTGGGCGAGTGAAAGCTCCAGTGTGCTGTCCAGTCCTATGACTTCATAAAATGAAAAAGTATTAGTTAACATAATCTAATAAGGTATGGTGAGCTAGTTAACTAGTTAAGCTCATTAATACTGTCTAAAGTAACTGAACTGCACGGCGTGTTTGGTCTGTGAGCTGTGGAGTTCTGTCTTCACATCACACCTAAGATATTATTCAAGTGATTTATTTATTAAGTATTATTTATTTATTTATTAAGCGATTAGCGTCGTTATTTCCTCTCGATGTGATTAAGCTGAGCTGCCTGCGTGTGCACATGATGGCTTTGTGCTCATTTTTTAAATCTGACTAGTAAAAAAGTTTTGCCATCAGTCAGCTTGCGTCTTTACCGATGTGTGTAGTGCAGCAGGTGGCGAGATTCAGAATGAGTAGCATGCGCTACAGGTACAGCATCGAGGTGCGTCTCAACACCGTAAAGCGCTGTGAAGGGTTATTTTCTTAAACCTGCTTGTCTGGTCACTGGGCAGCTGTGAATAAATAAAAAAACAGTCTGGACATGAAATCTGCTCGTCCCAGGCTACAGATTTGTTCCCCCTGTGCACTTTTGGACTGCGAGAATCACTCGCCCAGGTTGCATTTTTACAGCCTGCTTTCTGTATTACAGATGTTGACGTAGCGGCTCGTTATGATCACTCAGACGGTAATTACTGGCCGTGGAGAAAGCAACAGCAGTACAGAGGGAGCACGGAGCAGCTACACTACGAGGAACGGTAAACGTCTGCACTTTTGTGTGTGTGTGTGTGTGTGTGTGTGTGTGTGTGTGTGAATTAAAATGGAGCTGTTTAATCTCGATGCCACTGGGGGTTTAGCATTATCCGCTGCTAGCTGCTAATTCGTATAGCCACTTGCTGTTTGCTAACAAATCACAACTAAAGTGGCCGTGTTCATAAAATGAGGCAGGAATTAAAACAGACTTTAAGACCATCTGTTCCAATACTTTTGCTCAACTGAAAGTTCCAAAAGGTGCCATGGTCTACGTTGTTTAACACGTCCAAATGTAAATATCAGGAAATTAAAGCTTCTATTCATCTTTTGATCTCAAACCCAAACCTCTTCAGTGTATAGCAAAACAAAAGAACTGGCCTTGCAGTTTTAATTTAATTGCAAAATTAGGAGGAGACTGAATGTATATACACTCACCATCCTGAATACCTGTACACCTGCTCATTCATCTGATTATTCAAATAGCCAGTCATGTGACTTCAGTAAATGTTCAAACAAATGAAAAATAATCAGAATGAGGAAACCTCAGTGATCTCCGTGGCTCTGATCGTGGCGTGGTTGTTGCTGTTGCTGTTGAGTTTTTCAGAAACTGCTGATCTCCTGGGAATTTCACACACAGCAGTCTGGAGTCTACACAGAATGCTGCAGAAAACAAAACACATCCCGCGAGCAGCAGTTATGTGTTGATGAGTGAGGTCAAAAGCGAATGGCCAGAACGGCTGGAGCTGAAGAAGAGGAATCTCACACACACTCACCCAAACCGGACAAGACACCCAGTTTTTCCCCACGCTGATGTCTGACGTGAACATTAACCGAAGCTCTTGACCTCCATCTTTCTATACCATTGTATACCACTGCACTCCTGCCACATGATTAGCTGATAGCATACCTGCAGGAATAAGCAGGTGTTCCTGCTCCGTCGCTCCCTTCAGCAGTCTTTGGATCTGTTCTGTCTCAGTAAGGAAATAACTTCAGTTCTCCGTCACTGCACATGTCTCCATCCTCAGTAAAGCCAGAGAGATCAGACGGAGGCCTCGGGAAGGGTTTCAATCTTTCACCTGCACCATTACACTCCACCTCTCACACACACAGGTGCAGGGAAGATCGTCTCATTCTGGCTTCTGCCACATTACACTGCTGTCTCATGCTGTGTGTGTGTGTGTGTGTGTGTGTGTGTGTGTACATACAGCATTTAATATACTGTAATATATATTATATATATAAGCATTAATATTACATATTATTCCATCTGTAATGTGGAGAAACCTGAGGGTATCTAGGCCGTGAATGAAATCTGATTTCTGACTGTCTTTACGTTGCTTACGTTGTGTCCTTCTGTCTCTGTGTCCTTCTGTCCTTCTGTCTCTGTGTCCTTCTGTCTCTGTGTCCTTCTGCCCTTCTATCTCTGTGTCCTTCCGTCTCTGTGTCCTTCTGTCCTTCTGTTTCTGTGTCCTTCTGTATTTCTGTCCTTCCGTCTCTGTGTCCTTCTGTCTCTGTGTCCTTCTTTCTCTGTGTCCTTCTGTCCTTCTGTCTCTGTGTCCTTCTGTCTCTGTGTCCTTCTGTCTTTCTGTCCTTCCGTCTCTGTGTCCTTCTGTCTCTGTGTCCTTCTTTCTCTGTGTCCTTCTGTCCTTCTGTCTCTGTGTCCTTCTGTCCTTCTGTCTCTGTGTCCTTCTTTCTCTGTGTCCTTCTTTCTCTGTGTCCTTCTGTCCTTCTGTCTCTGTGTCCTTCTGTCCTTCTTTCTCTGTGTCCTTCTGTCTCTGTGTGTGATCGGCAGAGACGGAGTCCTGCAGCCGTTTGATAACGGACACACACTGGCTTTGAGCAGGAGAGGGTCAGGACAGTCGTCTCTGGATGAGTTGATGCTGAAGCACATGGCCCAGGACTGCTCGTCTGTCAAAGAACAGCTGTTTCATCTGAGGACACTGCTACAGGTCACACACACACACACACACACACACACACACGTTCTGGATTCTGATTGGTCAGAAGGTGTTGATTAATTCTCTGTAACAGCAGCCCAGACAGTAGCGCAGGTTTATATTAATGTGCTCATTCTAATAAGTTTCGTTTCCATAGTAACAGCTCATCAACAGGGACGTGTACAGCATACGCTCCACATAACCATATTAAAAACACGTATTATATCATAACGTAACATTTATTGAACATGTATGGAAGGAGTCTCCAGTGTCAGCGCTCTGTAACAGTCAGAGGTGAAGCCGTAACTGTAAGATTTCGCTGCTTTACGGTTTCTCAGGAACATGAAGAGCTGCGATTTTCTTTTCTTTTTGAGTTAAGATTCTTAAAAGCTTCAATCACTGATGCATTAATGTGAAAGAGTGATATGTCTCTCCCTCTCTCACTCTCTCTTTCTCTCTCTCTCTCCCTCCCTCTCTCTCCCTCTCACTCTCTCTTTCTCTCTCCCTCTCTCACTCTCTCTTTCTCTCTCCCTCTCTCCCTCTCCCTCTCTCACTCTCTCTTTCTTTCTCTCTCCCTCTCTCTCTCCCTCTCTCACTCTCTCTTTCTCGCTCTCTCTCTCCCTCTCTCTCTCTCTCCCTCTCTCACTCACTCTCTCCCTCTCTCACTCTCTCTCTCCCTCTCTCCCTTTCTCTCTCTCCCTCTCTCTCTCCCTCTCTCTCTCTCTCCCTCTCTCACTCACTCTCTCCCTCTCTCACTCTCTCTCTCTCCCTTTCTCTCTCTCCCTCTCTCTCTCACTCTCCCTCTCTCTCTCTCTCTCTCTCTCCCTCTCTCCCTGTCTCTCTCTCCCGGTCTCTCTCGCCCTCTCTCACTTTCTCTCTCTACCTCTCTCT